>CAUEHQ010000206.1:0-40849 GCA_958510825.1 Brachypterus glaber | reverse complement strand
AACAAGTGTCTAAATCAAGAACATCTAGAACATTTAAACCTTATAGTGAAGAAACTGTGACTATAAATACAAAATAACTGTGAAGTTATAAAATAAGTTTCGGAACCTCTTAATAAAAGGTTGCCCTGGTGTCAGAAGTAAATTAACCTTTTTTTATGTTGTGTTGATCAAGGAATACAACATAGGAATTTTGGTGTCAGAAGTGGGATACTCCAAAAACATTTTGGATATTCAAATACGTTTGAATATTTTGGGTGATTGTGGTAACGAGAAGTGGTAATCCAGTTCCAAACCAGTTCCAATCACTGTGAGTTTCAACTCTTAACAAAAGTACCTACCTGCATCTTCATCCTGATTCGTTCTGTAGTATACTGGAGTACTGGAGTACGTCCTTGGAGTACAAGCTAGTACAGGAAGAGATATCCTTTGTACAGGAACTACAAGACGTAAGTCATTTTTCAAGTTTTTTCACTTTATAATATAAATGTTCATCCTATCCTATATCCTATATAAATAAAACTTGATATAAATCATAAATCTTATATATCTCAAAAAATAAATATTTTTTGAGTCTATCTCAAAAATAAAAATATTTTTGAGTCGTCTTAAATCAATATAAAAAGAAATAAGTAAGAATTAAAATACGATAACTCATAAAACAAATAAAATACAATTATTATACAACTCTCCTTTGAATAATAAAAAAAAAATGTTCAAAGTTATATATTTTAAGTTCAAAAATGTCTAACTCAAATCCAATAACATCAAGCCAAGAACCAAATCAAAATCAAAATGAAAATGATATGATAAGCGACGATAATTCAATCATTGTAAACAATGATCTTCCATTAACTGTACTTTTTAAGTTTATAAAACCATTTACGGGTGATAGGCTCGAACTTAACACGTTTATACAAAATACGAACAGTGCTTTCTCTTTAGCATCCCCAAATCAGAAAGATAGTTTATTGTTATTTGTTGTTGCACAGTTATCAAGCAACGTCGTAAATGAGTTGGAATTAACTGATATCGACTCATGGTACGAACTTAAACAAAAATTAAAACAATATTATAGTCAAACAAAGCATCTTGTACAAGCACACGAAGAATTAGAAACAGTCAGGCAATTTTCAAACGAATCTATAACTGATTATTTTAAAAGAATTGAAAAAATAAAAAATGAATGTATTCAATCTGAAATAAATAATTGTGAAGATTTTCAGGATTTACCTGGATTAAAACGATCTATTCAGCGCACTGCTTTACGTAGATTTATAATTCATTGTAAACCAGAAATCAGTCAAATGTTACGAGCTAGAGAACTTAATTCACTTAATGATGCCTATAATCTTGCTCTGCAAGAAGAAAAAATAATCAATTATACAAAACAAAAAACTAATATAAATATGTATTGCAAATATTGTAAAAATAATTCACATAACTCGCAAAATTGTCGCAAAAGAGGTCCCTATAGAGGTCCACCTATCAATACAAATCAAAATAGGTATACAAATCCTAATTTTTCAAATAATAATTTTTACAATAACCCTTCTACGTCAAATAATTATAATAATTCTTATCAAAAATTTTACAATTATTGCAAAAAGCCAGGACATTTAATTTTTGAATGTAGAAAAAGACAATTTAAAAATAATCAATTTTCTAATCCAAGAGTAAATCATTTAAACTGCCAGAGGTCCACTGTGTCGAATGTCCCTCAGGATACGGACCACAAAAAAGAGGCATTCCCATCTCAAAACCAGAAATAAATGAATGTGTAAATATTTCGCATAATATAAACCTTCAACCTAATTCAAATTTAAATACAATTACGTTTAATATGACTAATGCCTTAAATAAACATATAACATTCTTAATTGATACAGGTTCTACTACGACTATTGTAAAATCAACGGCTTTAGTACCTCATTTGACCCCTTTAGATAAGAATGATCTCATTGAAATAAAAGGTATAACAAACGATAACTCCATACAATCCTTCGGGTCAGCAAATTTAGAATTTATCATAAATGATATAACTATTCCTCACAAAAGTCATGTCGTCAGTGGTGGCGAATTAAATACAAATTTTGACGGTATTTTGGGTACTGATTTTCTTAAAAAACATAATGTCTTACTTGATCTTTGTAATAATAATATAATTATTGATAATAAAAAAATAAAACTTAATAAAGAAATTTCACCGAAAGAAATAATATAGGAAAAATCACAAACATCAGAAAATAAAATAAAAATTCCGCCTTATTGTGAATTTATTGCTGAAATAAATATTTCACAGAACAATTTAAAATATGGTCTCATTGAGAAAAAACAAATTCATCCTAATGTTTTTATTCCCGATATTTTAATTAATAATGATAATCATAAAGCAATCATACCTATATTAAATATGAATGAAAATCTTTTAATTGAAAAACCTACTTTAGATTTAGTAGATTTAAATAAATTTGAAGAAATTAATTATTTTAATTCAAAAATAAATAATAATCAAACTAATAGAAATAAAATATTAAAAGAAAAAATTCATACTGATCACTTAACTTCCGATGAAAATCAAGCCATTCTAAATATTTGTGAAGAATTTTCAGATTTATTTCACTTACCTGGTGAATATTTAACTTCTACAAAAACTCTAAAACATTCTATTCATACAAAACATGACGCTCCTATAACTTGTAAAACTTACAGGTATCCGAAAGTACATAAACAAGAAGTTAATCAAATAAATCAAATGCTTGAACAAAATATTATCAGACATTCTAAATCACCTTATTCTAGCAATCTATGGATTGTTCCTAAAAAACTAGATTCCTCAGGTAAAAGAAAATGGCGACTTGTAATAGATTATCGGAAATTGAATGATATTACTATAGGCGATTCTTTTCCTTTGCCTAATATTGAAAATATCTTAGATCAACTCGGAAATGCTGTATATTTCACAGTTCTAGACTTATCTTCTGCTTTCCATCAAATTGAAGTGGAAGAATCAGATAAGTGCAAAACCGCTTTTTCTACTCCATCAGGACATTACGAATTTAATAGAATGCCTTATGGATTAAAAACCTCCCCCGCGAGTTTTGTTAGGAACATGTCGATAGTATTATCCGGCTTAATTGGCGAAAAATGCTTTTGTTATTTAGACGATATTATAGTTTATGGCAAAGACCTTGCTGATCATATTAATAAACACAAGGGAACACAATTTAAAATTGCAACCCGATAAATGTGAATTTTTACATAGGGAAATTAAATTCTTAGGACACATTATTTCAGATAAAGGTGTAAGACCAAATCCAGAAAAGGTCGAAGCTATTACAAATATTACTATTCCTAAAACTCAAAAAGACGTAAAGTCTTTCCTCGGATTAGTTGGCTACTATAGAAAATTTATTCCTGATTTTTCAAAAATCGCTAAACCTTTAAACACATTATTAAAAAAAGATTCTCAATTTGTCTGGACAGATAAATGTAACTTATCCTTTCAAAAATTAAAAAATACTTTAACAAGGGAACCTATATTACAATATCCTAATTTTAATAAAAAATTTAGTCTTACTTGCGATTCTTCAAATGACCAAATATCAGGCATATTATCGCAGGAAACTCAAGGAAAGGACTTACCAATTTCCTATTTTTCAAAAACCCTTAACAAGGCGCAACAAAATTATTCTACTACTGAAAAAGAATTGTTTGCAATCGTAGAGTCTTGTAAACATTTTAGACCTTATCTTTTTGGGAAAAAATTCGATATATATTGCGATCATAAACCATTAATTTGGTTAAATAACTGCAAAGATCCTTCTAGTAAACTCTTAAGATGGCGCTTAAAATTAATGGATTACGAATATGAAATAAAATATAAAGCGGGAAAAGATAATATTAATTCTGATGCACTTAGTCGTTTAAAATTATAAAAAACTGATTCAAATAATCAAGTTTCTATTGATAAAATCATAAATAATAACTTAAATGTTAAAAATGACAATGTCATAATAATTCACGATAACATTTTTAACCCCTTAAATAAAAGATCATTAGCTCACTGTGTATCAAAAGATTTTTACATGAATAAAGGTATCGCACTGGATTTTAAAAACAAATTTAAGTCTGTTGATATACTCAAAAATCAAAATAAAAAAGTAGGTGAAGTAGCTTTTATAAATGTAAATGGTAGAAAAATATATTACTTAATTACAAAAGAAAATTATTTTAATAAATCTACTTATAAAACTGTTTCTCAGTCTTTAGAATATTTAAAATCGTTATTAATAAAATTCAAAGAAACTGAAGTTTCTATGCCACAAATCGCTTGTGGATTAGATAAACTCGAATGGAATATTATTTTCAATTTAATTAAATTTATTTTTAAAGATTCAAAAATAAAAGTATATATTTTTATAAAAGAACAACATAATGTTACCTATATTCAACCAGAAGAAGATTTAACATTTGATAACTTTAAAAATTTTCATCAAAGAGAAATTAGAATTCCTAAACCAACTATAGTAAATACTCCCTTAAACAGGATAAAAAACTTTGTAATTCCTTTATCCTGTGACTTATCAAACAATAATAAATACATTGATTATATTTACAAACACAATTTAACTATTCCTAATGCGAAAATAAAAGAAATAAATTTAAAACGATTACCTCAACAATCTCTTTATTTAGCTTTTATTAAGGAATTTATAGATGAATCCGCACTTTATGAAATTCTATTTGACACACTTTATAATCTTAGACTTTTATTGCAACATAATGAAACTAAATATTTTACTATACCAGATATTTCAGAAAATAATGATATAATTAAACAAGATACATTTTATACTTTATTATATTTTTTATTTAGGGACTTTAAGTATGAAATACTTTCCGATGAACGTATTACTTTAACAGACCCAGATCTAATTAAAATTATTCTACAAGAAAATCATGATTTGCCATCTGCAGGTCATCAAGGTTTTGAACGAACCTATGAAAAAATTAAACAATATTATTTTTGGGATAATATGAAAAAAGAAATTAAAGACTATATTAAAAATTGTCAAACATGTCAAAAATCTAAAACAGACTTTAAACATAATAAAAGCCCCATGTTAATAACTACCACAGCTTCTAAATTTAATGAAAAAATTGCAATGGATGTAATCGGTCCTTTACCAGAAACTCAAAATAATAACAGATTTATTCTAACAATTCAAGACGATTTAACTAAATTCATCCAAGCATTTGCTATGCAAAATCATGAAGCAACAACTATTGCTATATATTTAATAAAATATTGTTCACAATTCGGTTTTTCTAATGTACTCTTATCAGATCAAGGTCGCGAATTTACCTCAAATATTATAAAGGAACTTAATAAACTTTTAACAATAAAACATAAGTTTACAACTCCTTATCATCCTGAAAGTAATGGAGCACTAGAACGTACCCATTTAACATTAAAAGAATATTTTAAATGCTATGTTAATAAAGACCAAAACAATTGGGACGAATTTTTAAATTTAGCAATTTTCAGTTATAACTCAAGTATACATAAGTCCACTCAAAAAACCCCATACGAATTAGTCTTTGGACAACGTGCAAGAATTCCTAGCCATATAAATTCTCCAAAATTTAAACCTAATTATTCAGATCTAGCTAATGATATAACTAATAAATTAAGAATTTTACGAGAAACTGCAAGAGATAATCAAATAAAAGCAAAACAAAGTTCAAAAAATTACTTCGATAAATCTCATAATAGAGAATATAAATTCTATGCAGATCAGTTAGTATTATTATACGACAGCTTATCTAAAATTAAAAAGAAAAAGCTTACTCCGAATTATAAAGGTCCCTATAAGATAGTACAAGTACATGATAATAATACTGCGACTCTATCTATAAATAATAAACTTAAAACGCATCATTTCAATAAATTAAAACCGTATATTGTTTCAGACAATAACATTGAAGAAAACAATGAAAATGTTGAATCAGAATCAGAAATTGACCTTCGTAGTATTCCTAGTAATTTTCCTTCTGACTTTACCGAATCAAGGCCTAGCACGTCTCAGCAATAAATATGAAATTATTCCATTACAAACAACGGCTGGTCTATTATACCATAATCTTGGTAAAACGCATATATCAAATGACAACTTCGCACTTTTAACTTATTATTATCTTTTTCACATTGATTATCAAATAAACCAAATTTATAACTATTATACCTTATCACTAGATCTATGCAATTTGGAACAAGCCGATCGCATAAATTTAGACTGTAAAAATCAATTAAGATATATAAATACTAAATTTTTATCTATTAAAGAATCTTATAAAATAATCTCTCATGAACTTAATGTTCTTACACGCAGAAAACGTGGTATCTTAAATATAGTCGGTGACGCATTTAAATGGCTTTTTGGCACACCAGATGCTGATGATGCTCAATTTTATACGGACTCTATTAATCAAATTATAAATAATCAAAAACAAACTGAAGTTTTAATGTAACAGCAAGTTTCAATAATATCTCAAACAATATCTAATTTTAATAATTCAGTTATACGCATGAATGAAAATATTTTAACTTTAAATAATAATCTTGAAAAATTTAATAAATTTACTAAAGAAGTACAAGACTTTAAACAACAGTTGGATTTTGAAATTGAAATATCTAATCATTTAATTTTACTTATTGAAATGACTGACGAAATTCAAACTCTTTTAGAAAACTATGTTAATGACGTTTCGTTAATTCAAAATGGCATTATAAACTATAGAATTTTATCACCAGAAACATTATATCGAGAGTTACAAAAAATATCTACAAAATATACATTACCTATTCCATTATCTTTAGAAAATATTTATCATTATTATAAAATAATAACATTAAGATCATTTATAAAAAGTAAATTATTGGTATATCTTTTGAAATACCAGTTGTTTTAGCAAATGAATATGATTTGTATCAAATATTCTCTCTTCCAAACCCACATAAAGACGATGCTTCCTTATTCTCATATATTGAGCCTTCTAAACCTTATATCCTTTTATCCTCTTCTCGGACATTTTATATTATGATCGAAAATCTTGAACGATGCACTCAATACATTCCTTCAAAATGGATATGCAAAAATCTACCAACTTTAAAGAAAACTACAGCAGACGAATGTGAAGTTCAACTCCTTATGAAAACAACAATCAAAATCCCAAAAACTTGTCAAACAAGAAATCTTGTAGCAGAAATGGAAATTTGGCACCAGTTGCAACAAAATCAATGGTTCTATGTAACTTCCAAACCAACCCAATTATCAATTCTTTGTGACAAAGATGACAGCATTCAAGAAGTCATAAAAAACGCAGGACTTTTAAATTTAAAATCGAATTGTAAAGCATTCACAAATCAAGTTTCCTTACAAACACAAATGGTTATGGAAACATATAATCTAACCAACGAAATCCCACTCACAGATATAACTGAAGAAAATTAAGAAAAAATCTTACACTTAACGAAATCCATTTGGATCCAATAAAATTAAATAATTTGGATCTTCATGAATTAAAATATGCCCAACAAAAACTTAACCAGTTTGATGAGCAACTTCAAGAACAACTCAATAAACCTTTTATTGTCAAACAAACATTTTGGTATACTTCAACCCTTTCAATAATCACTGGCTTGGCAATATTATATATTTTATACAAACTTCTAAAACAATTTGGATTCACAAACATTATAGGAAAATGTTTAAGAAAAACTTCTTCATGTGGCCCATGCATACATATCTACAACCAATGTCATAAAGAGCCCATTCAGCATCCAACATTAATCCATTATGACGCAGAACTTCAACGATTGAACTACCCCATTCCGTTAGAGTATACAACTAAAACCCAGAACGATGAGCCCCAAGATTCCACTTCTTCAGTTAGACGTTCCAGTCGACTTCAGAAGAAAAAGAAAATAAATCAAAACTGAAATATATTATTTTATACTTTACTTATACTTTATACTATTTTAATAATTTTATATATTTACATTAATTTAATCAAATATTTTAGTTTTAAGTTCAAATATCTTATATATCTTACATATCTCAAATTTTTAAATTAAGTATCTTAAGTTATCTTAAAATCAAATATCTTAAGTTAATTTTATATTTTAACATTTTTGAGATTTTTGTTCTCACTTTTTTCAAAAGCTCAACAAAAATCTATAACAGCCCCGAGGTGTTGGCGCCCCCTAGAACAATGGCCTCTTTGTCTATCTTATTTTGCTGACTTAAGCAGTATTCATTTAATATAAATAGAGCTCCGCCTAGATTACCCTCAGAGCTGTATTAGACCTGAGTTAGATCGCACGTATCTTAAATTAGAGTTATCTCAAAACTATCTTAAATCTATCTCAAAGTTATAATCTTACAAGTATTAAATATATATATCATTATAAATAATAAACAAGTGTCTAAATCAAGAACATCTAGAACATTTAAACCTTATAGTGAAGAAACTGTGACTATAAATACAAAATAACTGTGAAGTTATAAAATAAGTTTCGGAACCTCTTAATAAAAGGTTGCCCTGGTGTCAGAAGTAAATTAACCTTTTTTTTATGTTGTGTTGATCAAGGAATACAACAATATATAAAAAAAAATAATAATAATAATAATTATCTAAATACTCAAACCACTTAATAATTTATTCATATTGGCAACGCAGCACAAGAATCATTTTGACAGTCTAATTCTTCATAAAATGTATACATACCGACACCATTATTTTTTCAAAGAAATGCTAATTTTTAATTAAACCTCGCTATCATGTAAGTAAATATAATTATTATTAATAAGATTTTAATTGTTAAAAAAAAAAAACAGATTTTTTCTACTTTTTATTGATGTATAAGTCACTATTTGTTTTGTTTGTTTATTTATTTTAACATTTTTTGTACCTAACTTTAAACATTTTTAATTTATAGATCCTTAAAAAAGAATAAAAATTATTCGAAAGCTGGGAAATTGACAAAAGAGAACAGTTTTTCATTATTTCCCAGGACTGCATCCCCGTTACACTCTCCGCTTATTCAAGGTAACCAGTCGTTAATAATAATACTAAAATATATATATATATATATATATATATATATATATATATATATATACAATTTTTAGATTATTCCCTGGTAGAAAAGTACATAAGTCTAACTTAACATAACATTAGATTAGTGACATTATTATGTTTAGTCTCTAACGTTATACAAAAACGTTATAAAATACATAAATCTAACCTTAAAAACTAACGTTTGACAAAAACGTTATAAAATACATAAATCTAAAGTTAGTTTCCTAACTAAATTCTAACCTTTTTCTAACCTTATTCGAACATTAAATATTTTTTAAATTTCCATTATTAATACGTAAGCTATAGTAGAAAATACTCATTTTAGACAGCTATGTGCCTAGGTTTGGACTTTATATATATATATATATATATATATACAATTTTTATATTATTCCCTGGTAGAAAAAAACATAAGTCTAACTTAACATAACATTAGATTAGTGACATTATTATGTTTAGTCTCTAACGTTATACAAAAACGTTATAAAATACATAAATCTAACCTTAAAAACTAACGTTTGACAAAAACGTTATAAAATACATAAATCTAAAGTTAGTTTCCTAACTAAATTCTAACCTTTTTCTAACCTTATTCGAACATTAAATATTTTTTAAATTTCCATTATTAATACGTAAGCTATAGTAGAAAATACTCATTTTAGAAAGCTATGTGCCTAGGTTTGATATTTATTTATTTATTATTTCTATAATAAGTTTTAAAAAATATCCCCCAATAGTCAATAGTAAGTCTGGCAACGCTGTACTATAATTAAAAAAATATTTTAAGATTCTGAATGTATAAATATTATTTATTAAATAAATATTAACTAACTAAATATTAAGTTTTTCTGAGAGGTAAACGTATTTATCAAAGTATAACAGCATATTACACAAAAAATATTTAGGGCCACCTAACAAGATAGCTATTTTATAAATAAATGTAACGAAATTATGTTTAAAAATATTATGATTGTTAAAATATATTAAGATGTATTTATATGAATAAATTTGTCTCCAGCTGCAATTTTAAGATGCAGGTAGAAATTTCCTAGTTGGCCCCGCCCCCTCTGAAAGTTAGAAATTAAACGTACTTATAACGTATTTCTAACTTAAAAATCTAACGTTAGATTAACATTTGTAACTAACGTTTCATTTTAACGTTAAAAAGCGGGACATTTGCACATATTTTATAACGTACTTTTATACAGTTTTCTAACATTAGAAAAACGTTATTCTAACGTTAAATTTCTACTAGGGTTATTATTATTATTATCGCATAATTACCACATTATTTTAAAAATTTAGAGGAACATTACCTTGCTTTATTAACAATAAAGTGGGACGAAGTGGAACGTAATATTTTAGGATATTGTTCTAGAAATCCTAATGTATAAAAAAATGCAAAATAGCCAACTTTGGCAAGCTTCGATAAAAACGAAACCTCTATGTATAAATTAAATTTATAAAATTAAAATGCTTTTTTTTTCAGTGTATGTTTTTGGGTTTAAAGAAAAAGAAAAAATGGGTTTCTTAAACATCAAAATATTCTAAGTAGTTACAAGATTATATTTCTTTAACATTTGTTTGAATTCATTTATTTGACAAAAAGTTATACCACTTTAAACCTTAGGCTCTGTTTTTTTGCGAACAAGGTAAAAGTTAAAAAGTTCAAAATATTTATGCAAAAACGTTAACAAAACCTTAAAGCCCAATTATTTCGCAATGCAATGGTGTATAGTTTATACCAAAACAATGTTTTTTTCCCAAATGGCCAACTTTGGCCCCAAAAATTCTACTGTGCGGCATCGAATAACAATTTTTGTTTGCTTAAAATTTAAATCGGCATAAAACGCAAAAATAAACAAAACAAAATTTAAAAATTTTTGCACCAATACATAGGTTTCCAAAAATTAAAAAATAAAATAAGCAATAACCTTAAAAATGCCTAAATAACCTTAACTGAACTGTGGTGAAACTTACCCATTTTTCCCTTAATTTTCTCCGCTTTTCTTCATTTTTACTGTAAAATTACACTTTTCTAAAAAAAAAATGAGCTAAATTGAGCAAACTCATTTTGAATAAGTTGATATATCATTTGTTTATATTGATTGCGTTGCGTAGAAATATAATAAAGAAGTATTAGAACATACAAAAACTATTTTTTAGCTAATTATATTTTATATAACTTATGAATTTATAAGAATATAAAAAATGATAAAATTTCGTACTAATCCAAAATTATAATTAATTAAAACAGCCAGACACAGCGAAGTTTTTAAAACAAACAAAACAAATTTAGATTTTGCCCTTTTGCCCTGATCTAAAAATATTTGTATGATAAATACTTCAACTATCCTTGATTACAGTGACATATTTTTTTATCGAAATTGCTTAAAATACTTTCTGCCAAAATACCTGAAAAGGCCCGTAGTGCAATATTGCACATACATACATACACCTATACCTGTATTACTATAATTGTGGGGACGTCGGATTTTTACGTATCTTATGTGGACCTCGAATCTGGCAACGTAGTATTGTAGATCTGATTCTGCTGATTTTATAGCTACCTGTAAATTTTCGATACACTCCAAAAAAAACCCTTACACACTTGAAAAATCAATTAATAAAAGTCCCCACAATGTAGTGTGTAAAAATGTGCTCACAATACTTGTAAACTTTAGGTGTGTATATATGCCCCCACAATATAATTAAATATCCGGTGGGTATATATGTCCTCACAATAGAGGTAAACTTCAGGTGTGTGACCCCACAATTTAATAAAATATCATGTTTGTATATATGTCCCCACAATATGCTTAAAGATCAGGCGTGTATAAAATATTTCCCGCATTTTGCTTTCCCATTTTAAAAATTTTCAAAATTTTGGAAAGCCTTGTGTTCGTGCAAAAATTTTCAATTTTTTTTTTGTGTATTTTTGCGTTTTCTGACGTTTTATGTCGATATAAATCAATTTCGAGCAAAAAAAAATTGTCGATCGGTCAGTCGGTCGGTCGGTCGATCGGTCTGTCCGGGAAATCTTGTGGGCACGATAACTTAAGAACGTTTTTAGCTAGAGACTTGAAATTTGGCATACAGGTATGTTACCAAAAGTTCTCGATCGGGATTGGTTTTGTTAAACAATGGGGTGCGGCAAGGGGGGCAAAATACATTTTTTTTAGAAAAATGAAAATTGCTATATATGGGTTTTTGAGGTAGCTGAAATTGAATCTGATAAAAAAACTTTTCTAATTCCAACCCCGAGGGGGTGAGGGGGTAAATATTTTTCAATATTATTAATATTTTCTTCAAAATTGGTATATAGGGGTTTTTGGGGTCGACAAATATGAATCTGATAATACTTTTTTTCTAATTTCACCCCCTGAGTGGTGGGGATAGTTTTCGTGAAAACTGGTGTATTGGGGTTTTTAAGGTTGCTGAAAGTGGATCTGATAATAAAATTTTTTTAATTCACCCCCTGAGGAGGGGTAGTTTTCGTGAAACTTGTTATATTGGGGTTTTTGAGGTTGTTGAAAGTGAATCTGATTATAAAAAAATTCAAACTTTACCCCTAAAGGGGCAGAGGGTAGTTTTCATGAAAATTGGTATATTAATGTTTTTATGGTTGCTGAAAGTCAATCTGATAATAAAAAATCCATTTTACGGGCGGAGGTGAAAACTGGGAAAGCTCTTTTACTGGGCAGTGTATTTTAAAATAAAATCCGTTATACTTAGAGTCTATAAATATGAGTAGAACTTATTTAGAAAATCAGTTGTCCAAGTGATTTTTTCCAGTAAACATCACGTTGGGTAAAAATAGGTAAAGGTAAGTAATAGTCTCTATGTGTTTCATTATATCCTGACCTAAATATCAAAAAAGTCTTAATTATTAAATTAAAACTGCCACCTCATATAGAAGAAAATTTTCCCATACTTTATTTTTGTCTAAATGCATGTTTTCGCATCTACCCGTTTCAGGTTTTTTAAAAAAGCTTTTTTTATTTTAGCTTAATATATAATTTAAAAAAATATATATTAAATCATATTAAAATTTGTATTTTGCTTTATTATATCAATAACATTGATTGTTCCAGCAAAAATATTTACACAAAATAAATTAAAATATAACAAATTTTAAACTTCGTCCCCATAAAAATTTATACACATAATGCCAAATTTCTAAATTTTAAATAAGATATTGTATGCAATTTAATTGCATTTTTCGTCCCCACAATGTTACACACACACAAAATAATTTAATTATAAAATTTATTTATTTTTTACAGAGGGAGCCACATGCTTAAACTACAACTAGTCCCCACAAGTATAGTAAAACCTAAAATTTTAACACACCAAATATTTAATAGTATTGTGGGGTCATTTAAAAAACTACTTTTTTTCCTATTATACTTATTTGTTGTTGACAAAATTAATATTATTTATAGATATGCAAAATGGGAAATTTTCTATCTAAGAAATTTTCAAAATAGTTTAAAAATAAGGAAGCTGTGGCTAAAAATACTTATGGCGACGTGTGTAAGTCCCCACAAGTACAAAAGTCCCCACAGTCCTGGTTTAATTCAGGCGAAAATCCCCACAAGGGTGGTCTTACAAACGCATACATACACACAATCACAGAACGCAAAAGTCCAAACCGATTGAAGGACGCGTTTTTTTAACCGTTTTTTCCAATGTTTACTACGACAGAAAAACGTTAACAAAAACACGAATTGTACGCAATACACTGTTGCCAAGAGTGCTAGCGAACTTAAATGTAGACCAAAGTATTCCCTAAGGGCCACTTGAACCAACGATGTTTTAACTTTAAACTTGATTCATATGCCTTTAGCTCGGAACTGGTATATGAATGCCACAGCGAGCTATGTAAACTGGCTGAACATAACAAAGTAAATTTGATATGGGTACCAGGACATCAATGAATAGATGGTAATGAGAAGGCAGATGACCTGGCAAGAAAGGGGAGTGAAGCCGTACTCACAGGACCAGAACCGTGCTGTGGGGTATCTTATTCCACTGCCAGACACGAGGTCAGGAAAATGTTGAGGAATGAACACCAGCAACATTGGATAGATGCACCTAAAATGAGACACTCTAAACTCTTTCTAGGGGGGCCAACCAAGAAAAGAACCAGCTTACTTCTAGGCATGTCCAGAAATCAACTGAGAGCAATAACGAGTATAATAACTGGGCACTGCTTACTGAATAAGCGCCGACACCAAATGGGACAGACTACGAGCCCCGTGTGCAGGAGATGTGGGGAAGGGGACGAAGAGCCCTACCACCTCATATGTGAATGTCCATCTCTAATAGGGCTAAGATGGAGGTACTTTGGGAACGACTCGCTGGAACCAAACGAGATCATGAACACTCCCCTGAAACCGTACCTGGACTTTATAAAAGAAACAGGGATGTTATGAGGAGATCTGTGCGGTTAACACAAAGGTCCCTAGGGACCAGGTGTTGAGTACTGCTACTACAACTATAGTATATACTTAACCATGAAATTTACAACTTTTTCGAATTTCAAGGAAGGCTCCACCATCCCCCTATAGCTACGGCCCTGGTCATGTGTTTTTCACGTCGAAAAATTCGATTCAGCCCTAAAGAAAATAATTATTTTTATACCTTCTATACCTTTGTTTTTTTTTTTAGACCGTGATGCAATCTTCAAAGTATACAGAAAAATCCTTTGTGTATGATTTTTTAGAACCTTTCATGGGCAAAGGATTATTTACATCTTCAGGTTTGTATAATAAAAATTTTTATATCACATATAGTGGGACTTATCTGCTGTATGCTCGCAGAAAAATTTTGTAACTTTATATAAAGTTAAAAAAATTTATAAGGTGTTTTTTTTGGGTATGTGCGTAGCTCGATTTTTGGCATTAAAACTTTCTTTCTTAGTGTTTGTACATTTTTCCAGAAAATAGTTAATAAAACTATTTTGCACAAAGATAAACAATTATAATTTAATAATTAATTCTTAATTAAGAAAATGTAAAAAACCACAAACAAAAATTGAGGATTTTTTACACCGGGTGATCCAAAGTTCCCGACCCAATCAGTTTTCTCCGAAACGGTAAAAGTTATGGACAAAATTTTATCGGTTTTTTTTTATGGGGTCACCCAAGCTACAAATTAAGGTGGATTTCAGCTTTTCAGTTTAGTGAATTACGGGCGTAGCTATAGTCATTTTTTTATTTTTAGTGGCATGTATAGGAAAACTAACCTAAATCAAATAATATTTTAATTTTATATATTTATCACACAAAGTCTTTAATATACACACAAGCGTTAAGAAGTTATTTTCTAAATAATAGTTTTCAGGTTAAGTCAAGTTATTTTAAACGAAAAAGCAAACAGTGGTGGTTCAGTTGGTTTAGTCAGTAAACAAAATTCAATCCCCAAAAATGGTCTGGGTTCAAATCTCAACAGCGAAACTACTTTTTTTATTATTATTTAAGTTTTTGTTATTTTTTTTAATAGTATTAGTTTTTTTGTGGATTATCAATGTTCCATTAATTTTATTATACAGGATATTTGTAGATTTTAAAAGACAATAAATAGTTCAATATAAAATTAAGAAACACAATTTAAAATTTTAATTGACGACTTAAATTAAAAGAACTTTCACTTCCGGGTTTATACCGTGTAGATGGATTTTTAGTTTCATTTGTAGTAAATTCTATATATTTGTTTAATGCATTTTAACGCAAAAAAGGCCTAAGTGATAAGACATAATTTTTTTATTAAATTAAATTTTATTAAACCAACCTAATAAGCTATGTATTTGGAACTTATCACCTTTTTAAAATGCATTCTTTGACAAAAAAAAAACAATATCTTTTACTTAGAACAGTACGGACAACAAATTTCATAGGAAAAAATTGATGTCTTTTTTTCTTTATTTCATCTTATTTTAGAAGTGTCGTGTAGAAAAATTTTCTCTTTCAGGTTTAGACCGTGTTGATGGAATTAATACCAAACCAACAATATAATCCACTTACACAGTTTAAGCCCGAAACTAAATTTAATTTTAATTTTAGTGGTGGTAAAATTTTAAAATTTAAAATTATGTTGACTGTTCATTAGGATGTCCAGGGTTCTGCCTTTTTTAAATTTTAGAGGTCTTTTACCCCAATGTTGTTTATTAGGGTGAGCAGATTACCACCCTATTTTTTCAGAAAAAAGGAAGGTCGAAAATCACTATTTTATTAGTCTAAAATTACAACTTTTTATCCTCTACAAAAAAGTTAATGACTTTAAAAAAGAACGTTTCTGCTGCTGCTAAAATTACCACTTTTTTATTTTTATCGCGTTGACTGCCAAATACGAGATAATTTTTAGTTAGCATTCTGTTGCCGGAGGCTTACTTCTAGAATACTTGATTTAACCATATTCATTTACGAAACATGGCGTCAGCAAACAGAAAACTAATTTCCCCATAAAATATGCAACATTTTCTAATTTTAAAATAGGTGGGGGTGGTTTCCCCCTATCCCCCCATAGCTACGGCTCTGGCTGTACGGCACCTTTATTTTTTTCTATTCTGAAAAAATACGGTGGTAATCTACTCAGCCCAATAAACAATTTTGGGGGATAATACCTCTAACATAAAAAAGGCAGAACTCTGGGCATCCTAGTGAACCCTCAACATAATTTAAAATTTTAAAATTTTACCACCACTTAAAAAAAAAATCGGGCTTAGACCATGTATGCAGATTATTGGTTATGGTATCAACAAGGTCTAAACACGAAAGAGAAAATCCTTCTACACAAAAGAAAAAAAGACACCCGTTTTTTTATATGAAATTTGTTGTCCGTACTGTTCTTAGTAAAAAACATTAACACCGTTTTGGGACAATTGGCTTTTTTTTAAAGAATGCATTTTAAAAAGGTGATAAGTTCCAAATACATATCTTATTAGGTTTTTTTAATAAAATTAATTTCAATAAAAAAAATTATGTGTTATCACTTAGGCCTTTTTTGCATTAAAATGCATGAAAAAAATATAGAGAATTTACTACAAATAAAACTAACAACCCATCTACATGGTCTAAACCCCAAAGTGAAAGTTCTTTTAGTTTTAGTGGTCAATTAAATTTTTAAATTGTGTTGACTCTTAATTTTATATTTAAAACGATTGAACTATTTATTGTCTTTTAAAATCTACAAATACCCTGTGTAATAAAATTAATGGAACATTGATAAACCACAAAAAAACTTATACTATTAAAAATAAAATAACAAAAACTTAAATAATATTAATAAAAAAGGAGTTCCGCTGTTGAGATTTGAACCCGGACCATTTTTGGGGACTGAATTTTGTTTACTGCCTAAACCAACTGATCCACTGACTGCCTGTTTTTTCGTTTAAAATAACTTGACTTAAGGTGTAAAATATTATTTAGAAAATAACTTCTTAACGCTTGTGTGTATATTAAAGGCTTTGTGTGATAAATATGTAAAATAAAAATATTATTCGATTTAAGTTAGTTTTCCTATACATGCCATTGAAAATTTAAAAAAATACTATCGCTACGCCCATCATTCACTAAACTGAAAAATTTTGTCAATAACTTTTACCGTTTCGGAGAAAACTGACTGGGTAATATTTCTAGGGGCATAATGGGGGCAGGGGAAAAGGGGAAACATTTTTTTTTAAATGGAAAGCGGGTGTGTGATATATTATTTAAAGCTTATTTTTATGAATTCTCTTTTTGACTATATAATTTTTAATTTTTATTGTTTTTTGTTAAAATGCGATTTTCTTATATTTTTTAAAATTATTTAAATCATTTACAATTAGTTTAAAAGTATAATTTAGGGAGCGTACAAGTATTACGTAACGCATTTTTGACCCCTCCCATGTAACCGTAACATTTTCGAGATTTCCGAAACCGGTTAACCGAAAACCGGTTATTGGCTATGGTTTTCCATCTCTAATTGTTTTTGTTTAGAGGATTTAGTTAACTGTTAACCACGCCGTGTGCAATAAAATTTGCAAGGAATCCGTCTCTTTAAGCCTAGATCATTGTTAAAAACGTGAACTATATCGGCTGTTTACTTTCCACCTAATAAAAGGAATTTAACTGTGAAAAAGGATCAGTTCGACAGCTTTTTTAAAACTCTTGGTAATCGATTTATTGCTGGAGGTGATTATAATGCCAAACACACTATATGGGGATCAAGATTGACTACACCTAGGGGCAGAGAACTACTAACATCAATGGAAAGCAATAATCTCAATCATTTATCTACAGGAGAACCAACGTTCTGGCCAACAGATAGAAGAAAGCTTCCAGATCTAATTGATTTTTGCGTGACAAAAGGTATACCAAGGCATTTTTTGAAAGCTGAATCAAATCTTGATTTATCATCTGATCACTCCCCAATAATTATCACATTAAGTACACAAATTATAAAAAAAGAAAAACAGCCATATCTACACAATAAAAATACGTCTTGGGACATTTTTAAGTGCTTGGTAAATGAAAACCTGTCGTTAAACATTCCACTAAAAACAGATTATGATATAGAACATGCTGCAAGAAACTTAACTGAGATAATTCAGTCAGCTGCTTGGAACTGTACCCCAGATATAGACTTTAATGAAATAAAAAAAGAATGGCCCTTAGAAGTTAAACAAATGATATATGAAAAACGTAAGCTAAGAAAATTATGGCAAACTACAAGATCTCCGCATGATAAAGCCAAACTTAATAAGTCAATTAAGGCTATAAAACAAATTCTAGTTGAAACCAAAAATAAATCCATCCAAAATTATCTAGAAAAACTATCTCCATCAGAAGCGTCAGATTATTCTCTTTGGAAAGCAACCAAAAAGCTTAAGCCAGCTCAAGCTTTTATTCCACCATTACGGCGAGAAGATGGTAGTTGGGCAAAAACAAATACAGAAAAAGCTTATATTTTCGCTAAACATTTAGAAAAAGTCTTTGAACCATTCGAGTCACAAATTACACCAGAAGAAGAAGCAGAAATAGAAACCTACTTAGACTCACCGGAACAACTAGAACTACCTATTAAATTTAAAAACACTGAAGTGAAAAAGATGATACGGTCACTCAAATCTAAAAAATCTCCAGGCTATGACCTAATAACCGATAAAGTTCTTAAGGAATTACCACATCCAGGTTTCCAATATATAACACAGTTATTTAATGCAATTCTTGCCACGGGATATTTTCCAATGCAATGGAAAGTAGCCCTTATTAAAATGATTCCTAAACCTGGAAAACCCGCTGAAGAACTAAAGTCATATAGGCCAATTAGCTTACTTCCAATAATATCAAAACTGTTTGAAAAATTATTTCTGAAAAAACTTAAACCCTTTTTAAAAAACAAAATTCCAAATCATCAGTTTGGCTTTAGAGAGCATCATGCCACAATAGAGCAAATTCATCGGGTAGTGAACAAAATAAGGCAAAGTTTTGAGAATAAGAATTTTTGCTCAACAGTTTTTCTCGATATCACGCAAGCCTTTGATAAAGTATGGCATAAAGGACTGTTATACAAATTAAAGAAAAGTCTCCCTCATAACTTATTTCGTGTATTAAAATCATATCTCAAAAACAGATTTTTTCAAATAAAAATTGATGACATATATACAGAATTATATCTAATTGGAGCTGGAGTACCGCAGGGAAGCGTCCTGGGGCCATATTTATATCTAATCTTTACAGCAGATCTACCAACAGCAGCAAACACTACTACAGCTACATTTGCCGACGATACTGCTATTCTTGCAGAACACGAAAATCCCATCACTGCCTCACGCATTCTTCAAGAACATTTAAATAAAATTCAACTGTGGTTAAAAAAATGGAGGATTAAAGCGAACGAGTTAAAATCTGTTCAAGTCACCTACACCCTAAGAAAAAGGACCTGTCCTGCAGTCTCTCTAAATAATCAGCAAATACCCCAGGCTGAAGATGCCAAATACCTCGGAATGCATCTTGATAGGAGATTAACATGGAAAAAACATATATTCAATAAAAGAAAACAGCTAGGACTCAAATTTGGTAAAATGTACTGGTTAATTGGCAAAAAGTCGCCACTTTCCCTTGCAAACAAAGTTTTACTGTACAAGTCAATTCTAAAGCCTATATGGGCATATGGTATCCAGCTTTGGGGTACAGCATCCAGTTCAAACGTCGATATTCTTGAAAGATTCCAGTCAAAAGTTGTAAGAATTATGGTTAATGCCCCATGGTATGTGCCAAATAACATAATTTCAAGGGACCTTAACATATGCTCTATAAAGGAAGAAACAACAAAGAACAAGATAAACTACCGTAATAGAATCAGAAATCATCCCAATGTGCTAGCAGCTAACCTAGTTCAAAACATTAATCAAGTGTCTCGACTAAAAAGACTTGCGCAAAATATTTAAATCTAATATATATGTATACATATATGCTGTATGTATATTTGTTTAATAAGTAGGGCTTTATCAATGGATTTGCCCTAACATTACATTACTAGTTCATAAGATTTACTTATTGTCCCCGGACAGATTGTAAATATAAAGGAGTTTAAATAAAAAAAAAAAAAAAAAAAAAACGTGATCCAATTAACATTTTATAAGTTTATAATTTTTTAAGTGTTACGTAACATTTTTACTGACACCCCCCCCCCCCCCTCTGTAACGCGGCGTAACGTTTTCGAGACCCCCCCTAGCGCGTTACGTAGTACTTGAACGCTCCCTTATGTTTTTGTACCCTTAAATTAATTGTTTGATTTTTTTTTAAGAAAATTTGAGAACAATTCCCATTTTAACCACTTTTTTAAACCACACAAAAAAAAATGTTTAAAAAAATAAAAAATATATGGTCGAATAGAGAATTTTATAAGCTGTAAAATTATGTAGACCCTTTCCATTAAAAAAATCCCCCCTTAAGTTTTATTAAGTCCATTATCTTCTGAAACCGAGCACCTCAGATTTTCATGGGAGGATTGGTGTAGTGGACTACCGCGTCGTACTTGGCGAGTTTACTACACAAATAGCGTGAGTTCGATTCTCACCGGCGCGCCGCGGCGCCGATTTTCCTTTTTCAGTTAATTAATAATTGAAATTTGCGAAGGCGTAAGTGAAGCGGACACTTCCTATAAATTGGTTCGAAAGTCAATTAAAGCCGGTGGTTCCCTCTAATCCCACACAAGTCCTGGACTTACGGGATGTTTAATTAAGTAGAATAGTACGAGGTTAAACAAAAATGTAATGTAATGTATTGTTGATGGTTTTATAATGTGTAGACCTTTTACTAACGGGATTAACTCTTGGTTTGAGATGTCAAGTCACTTAAACTTGATGCATGCTAAAGGTCAGCCTGCCTCTGCTGCATGCATGCAAAGCTGCGATGAGTATAACAAGATTTTAAAAATTGATGAAGCTGAAGTTTGCAAGGTCTCTTTGCAACGAAAATTCAAATAGTATATTAAAGTACTAATTTCATAACATACGCTTATAACAAGCCGCTTGCGGCGAGTTTTCTAAAGTACTAGTGCGCTAAAAACGTGTTATAGAATAAGTGCTTTAATATACTATTTGAATTTTCGATGCAAAAAAACGTTGCAAACTTCAGCTTCATAACAATTCTATCCTATTTACATATTAATTTTATTTTGCAAAAACATTGTTTTTAAATATATTTAAAAACAATTGTTTATGCAATAGTACCTATAGGTACTTAGGGATGACTATAGGTACTTAGGAATGACTATTTTTAGGATTACAACACAGAACTCAAAGAAAACTGTTACAGCCACTGTTTTGTCCAAAATTTGTTGAAGGCTACAGTCATTTATTTCAAAAACATGCCAATAAACTTGTACGATTATTAAAATATAAAGTAAATAAGGATAAATTCGATGTTTTACATGTCTTACATGAATCTGCATTTGAAGCGACCATGGGTAAGTATTATTTACTAAGTTTAATCGTAGATAGGTAAATACCGCGGTATACCGATGGGAAAATATCGTCAAACGACCATGTACACTCCTTTAAGGTGTATACAATGCCCTGGTAGAAAAGTACATTATCTAACTTAACATAACATTAAATTAGTGACATTTTTTTGTTTAGTCTCAAACGTTATAAAAAAACGTTATGAAATATATAAATTTAACCTTAAAAACTAACGTTTGACAAAAACGTTATAAAATACATAAATCTAACGTTAGTTACCTAACCTTTTTCTAGCTTTAAATCTTTTTTAAATTCCCATTATTAATACGTAATCTATAGTAGAAAATACTCATTTCAGACAGCTATGTGCATAGGTTTGATAATAATAATAATCCCGTAAAAAGTTTGAAAATTCTCAAAAACTAAAATAAAAAAACTAAAAGATGTTATTTTCCTTGATTAAACAGACCGTAATATTATATATGCGCTATCGTTCGTGAATATAATGTATCTAACTATCTATTGTAAATTAATATTAAATTAAAATATAATTTTATATTTATTATTAAATAATTTCCATAGTCTGGCAATGCTGTACTAGAATTAAAAAAATATTTTAAGATTCTGAATGTATAAATAAATATTAACTAGTAGTAGTATTAGTAGTAAGGGTGGGGAGGCTACACGCCAGGCAACTAGGCCATTATGGCCCTTTTTGCCAGCCCCGAGCTGTCCCAGCCACACATCTACCCTACTCCCTGCCGGACCTCCTTATAAAGGTCGCGATATCTGTCCAGGCAAGGGTACGCAACTCCTCTCTTCGGAGAGTTGCCACTCCGAAGATCTCCTGTCGTATTCTGCCGAACCGATCGCATTGTCCTAGGAAATGGAAGGACGATTCTTCGTCTATCCCGCAACCCGAACAGACGGGGTCGTTACCGACCTTCATCTTGAACAGGTGCCTTTCTAGTCCACAGTGACCCGTGAGGATCCCTGTGAGTTGGCTGATCGTGGCTCGGCTTCTTCCTAGTAGCCACGCGGTTTTTGACTTGCTTGGACCGGAAAGGAAGTCCTTTGCCTGTCTGCAGTTCATGACCGTTGACTTGTTTCCTTGTAATACCAAGCATGGGTTCGGGTCCCATGCACGGAGTTTCGGCTCCGAGCCTGGCAAGTTCGTCTGCCTTCTCGTTGCCTGGTATCCCGCTGTGTCCAGGGACCATACAAGGTGGACTCTTTTGTTCCTCGCTAGCTCCTCCAGGGCTTCTATGCATTCCTGCACAAGACTGGATCTTGTGCCGGGTGCACTGAGAGCCTTGAGGGCTGCTTGGCTGTCGGAGCAGATGTATACATCTGATCCGTTACTCCCTATAATATAATATTAACTAACTAAATATAAAGTTTTTCTGAGAGGTAAACGTATTTATCGAAGTATAACAGCATATTACCCGAAAAATATTTAGGACCACCTAAAAAGATGGCTATTTTATAAATATATATAACTTTTAAATGATGTTTTAAAATATTATGATTGCTAAAATATATTAAGATTTATTTATATGAATAAAGGACATGGCACATACCTTATGGGAAATGGCCATGGGTTAAATTGCTTCAAATTTTAGTATGTTATAGAGCATGACCTCCTGAAAAAAAGTCTCCATGGGCACAAAAAAATTTATGGTGCCGTTTGGCCGCTATGGTTATTTAAAGACCATACAATCTAGATGATTATATAGGTACCTAAATCGTTGTTTATCGGTGTGTATGTGTATTTTTATAATTTTAAATGAGTGATTAATAGTTAATATAATATTTAAAGGCAAGTTAGTGTATGTGGGTATCTTTTATTTAGTATTTTTGGGTGTATATGGGCAGTGTCGGTGCAACCAGGTTTAGGTAGGTGAATTTGTGAGGGTTTTAATGGATTTGTGTAGTATTTATTTTGTATGTCTTAATAGTTATGTGCATTTCTATTAATTTTATGTGGGTTTGTATGGGTGGTTTTGAGTGTTTATGGGCATTTATTAGCGTACATAGTATATACACACTAATATTAATAATTATGGATTCGTATGGGCTTTAATGAGTTTGTGTAGTATTTATAAGTATATATGGGTGGTTATGAGTGTGTATTTTTATTTTTCACTGGCTTTGATGCATATTTATTTGGGCTTGTATTTATGGACTTGTATGGATTGTGATGGGTTCATATAGTATTTATCGGTAGTTATACGTGTATTTTTGAATTTTTAATACTTTTATTAGTCCAAACTGCCAGACAAATGCTACAAAGGGCACAAAGAGAAAATGCTATACAGGGTCAAATAGAAGCAGATAATCTTGGAAATAGACCCGGACAATGGCAAAGGTTAGATGATCAATTACCTGATTTATTATTCCATCAATCTATTTTCCAATCTACGTACAGAGTGATATTGGTAGACTGACAGTTTCGGGCTGCTGGCCCTCTTCAGTACCAAGAGTCAACTCTGCACGCTGATTAAGAAAACGTTTTTAGACTTTACTCGCAAAAGGAATATAGCCATTAGATTGATGTAGACTTGTTCGCCATTTATTTCTAGATGTAGACAACTACTCATACCTCTCCTTATCTGGAGACTTTGAATGGTAGCAAGTTGAAGACTTGTGTGTCTCAAGCACATAGTACCACTAACGGGTGGTTAGACGTAAAATTAGTAAGGACAGAAATTTTTAATTTTAAACAAAATTATAAAAATATTAATTTATTATTCCATCAATGTATTTTCCAATCATCGTACAGAGTGATATTGGTAGACTGACAGTTTCGGGCTGCTGGCCCTCTTCAGTACCAAGAGTCAACTCTGCACGCTGATTAAGAAAACGTTTTTAGACTTTACTTGCAAAAGGAATATAGCCATTAGATTGATGTAGACTTGTGCGCCATCTATTTCTAGATGTAGACAACTACTCATACCTCTCCTTATCTGGAGACTTTGAATGGTAGCAAGTTGAAGACTTGTGTGTCTCAAGCACATAGTACCACTAACGGGTGGTTAGACGTAAAATTAGTAAGGACAGAAATTTTTAATTTTAAACAAAATTATAAAAATATTAATTTATTATTCCATCAATGGCTACGTCTAACCCAAAGTCTCCAGATAAGGAGAGGTATGAGTAGTTGTCTACATCTAGAAATAGATGGCGCACAAGTCTACATCAATCTAATGGCTATATTCCTTTTGCGAGTAAAGTCTAAAAACGTTTTCTTAATCAGCGTGCAGAGTTGACTCTTGGTACTGAAGAGGGCCAGCAGCCCGAAACTGTCAGTCTACCAATATCACTCTGTACGATGATTGGAAAATAGATTGATGGAATAATAAATTAATATTTTTATAATTTTGTTTAAAATTAAAAATTTCTGTCCTTATCAATTACCTGATTTTCCACAGCTTGACCTTGGTTATTTGCGAGATTTAACAGTAGGAGTGTATCAGGTAAACCTGTCACCATCATATATTCAAGACAAACTGCAAAGGGAAGGGGATGAAGAACTCCAGATTGACATGTTACGATATGAAAACAACCTTATAAGAATAAGAGTTTATTCCCGTTTCCGTAATTCCACAAAACACCAGTTTTTTTTGTCCTATAGCAACAAGGACAGCAGCTTCGCTGCTGCTGTTACCAAAAAAGCGTATAAATAAATAAATACCCATACACACCCGTAACTAAAGTTTAGGTAACCTATGCACATCTATAAATACTAAAAAAATACATTAAAACTTATAAAAACCCATAAATAACCATACACACTCACACTACCTTTGCCTCGACCTTTGCACATCCATATATACTATACAAACCTATAAAACCCCGTAAAAAAAATCCATAAATAATACATACATACCCATACATACCTACCTATAACCATAGCTACCCATTTACATCGATAAATACTAAATAAATCCATTAAAACTAATAAAAACTCATAAATACCCAAAACAACCCATACAAACCTACAAAAATTAATAAAAATGCACATAACTATTAACACAGAGAAAATAAATACTACACACATTGATTAAAACCCTCACAAATCCACATACATACACCTGTGCAACGACACTTCCCATATACACTGAAAAATAGTAAATAAAAGATACCCACATACACTAACTTGCCTTTAAATATTATATAAACTATTAACCACTCATTTAAAATTATAAAAACACACATACACACCGATAAACAACGATTTGAGTACCTATATAATCATCTAGATTGTATGGTCTTTAAATGACCATAGCGGCCAAACGGCACCATAAATTTTGTTGTGCCAATGGAGGCTTTTTTTCAGGAGGGCCATTTCCCATAAGGTATGTGCCATGTCCTTTGTCTCCAGATGCCATTTTATGATGCAGGTAGAAATTTCCTAGCCGGCCACGCCCCCTCCAAAAGTTAGAAATTAAACGTACTTATAACGTATTTCTAACTTAAAAACCTAACGTTAAATTAACGTTTGTAACTTACGTTAGATTCTAACTTTAAAAAGCGGGACATTTGCACATATTTTATGACGTACTTTTATACAGTTCTAACATTAGAAAAACGTTATTCTAAAGTTAAATTTCTACTAGGGTGTACATGGTGGTTTCAAAAAATTTCAATAAATAAAAAATAAAATCTTTTTTTTTTATGAAAATAATGTTTTGTTCTCTCTGATATGCCCTTGTTATTGCATAATATACAATTCTATGCAATTAAAATAAATAAAATAATGTTGTCCAGCTAGCTATACACTAGACGAAACACTGTGCGCTGCGGAACTTTTCTGACCCTTATATCATTGTTTGGGTTCTTAGAAGACAGAAAATACCCATAGTTTTTCCCAGAAGTGAAGAGAACATTGTTAAAATGCACAGTGAACTTGGAAAACCAAATGTCGGTCAAAAATGTAAATTTTTGCATACGACTATTTTTGGTACCTCTGCGTAATCAGCGCGCTGAATATCATAATAAAAATTGTGAAAAACTAATTCCCGTGCATAGGTTGGTAATTTTTTTGTTTTCGTCCGATATTGATACAATTTGGTATGCAGGTTTCTTGTGATGACTTTTGTATACACTATATACAAAACTCTCGTTTCGAGTTGCCGTGGTCGAATTAAATAGCCGAATTGCTGCCAAAGTGCGGTAAGTAAACAAGTAGCAAAAAAAAAGATAAAATGGACAAGACAATGTTTATCTGAATATTTGGATATAAATTTCAGCAGGTGGTAGGTTGGGGGTGGTTTATAAAGACTCCAAACAAAGGTCCATTAACTTATTGTACGTGGGCAGCAATTCGGTTATTTAATCTGACCATAGCAACACGAAACGAGAGTTTTGTATATACTTTTGTTTCTTTGTTTGTTTATTTCCGCCTATAACCCAAACTACTAGACCGATTTTAACGATTGAGGCAGCAAAATATTCGTCTTGATTACGGCAGTGCCATAGGCAATATAAATGTTGTTTTATTTTTTTGTCGGGAGTTTTGGCATAATTCCTACGACATGTTAAATTTTAAACTTATGGTTATGGATCTACACAAAAAAATGACAAGAAACCTATATACGAAATTTTATCAATATCGGACGAAAACAAAAAAAAAATACCACCCTAGTGATTTGGTTTTTCATAATTTTTATTATCATATTAGTAATCAGCCGTACCAAAAATAATTGTATGCAAATATTCACATTTTTGACCGATTTCTGGTTTTCCAAGTTCACTGTTCATTTTAAAAATGTTCCCTTTACTTCTGGGAAAAATAATGGTTATTTTCTGACTTCTGACGCCCCAAACGATGATTTTATAAAGGGCAGAAAAGTTCCGAAGCGAGGCCAAAAATCGCCTCATTATATTGTAGTTAAAATTTAGCAGGTTCAACGGTTTATGACCTTTTTATGCGTTCCAAAGTCAACCAGAACGACATAACCGGAGAAAAAAATAATAATAATAAATAATTCGTGTCCAAGTAGGTCAGGGTTTTTTTTTGGGGGCTTAAAGTCTGGGAATCAATTGACCTTTATGGAAGCTACATTTTGCACAAACACTCAGCTCATATCGGACTGGGGCACTTTTAACCTGCTTACCCTGCTAAGCTCTTTAAATATCAGTAAAAATCCTAAAATTTTATTCGATAATCTAAAAAAAATTAAAGCTTCTCCGGGACCCAGTTTATAATAAATAGTTTATACTTTATTTTTACTCCCCCAGAACGATGACACAAAGCGAAGCAAATATGCAGGCTCTTTTTCAAGTCGCCCATACACCTTCAAATTCGTAAAAAATTTCGCCTGCGGCGTTAGAGTTTTTTTGCATTTAAACTTTAAATACACATTTAAAATTAAAATAGACTATAACATTTCTAAAACAATTCGCCTGCGGCGCTATAGCTTCTTTACTCCCCCAGAACGATAAGGGCACAAAGCGAAGCAAATATGCACGCTCTTTTCCAAGTGGACCATACAGATTCAAATTCTTAAAAACTTTCGCCTGAAGCGCTAGACTTTTCTTGTATTTAAACTTTAAATACACTTTAAAAATTAAAATAGACTATAAAATTTCTAAAAAAATTCGCCTACCGCCCTATAGCTTTTTTACTCCCCCAGAAGGATAAGGGCACAAAGTAAAGCAAATATGCACGCTCTTTTCCAAGTGGACCATACACCTTCAAATTCGTAAAAATTTTGGCCTGCGGCGCTACAGTTTTCTTGCATTCAAACTTTAAATACACTTTTAAAATTAAAATAAACTATAACATTTCTAAAACAATTCGCCTGCGGCGCTATAGCTTTTTTACTCCCCCAGAACAATAAGGGTGTCCCCTTAAAGTCCAAACGAAGCAAATATGCACGCTCTTTTCCAAGTGGATTCGTAAAAAATTTCGCCTGCGGCGCTAGAGTTTTTTTGCATTTAAACTTTAAATACACATTTAAAATTAAAATAGACTATAACATTTCTAAAACAATTCGCCTGCAGCGCTATAACTTTTTTACTCCCCCAGAACGATAAGGGCACAAGGTGAAGCAAATATGCACGCTCTTTTCCAAGGGGACCATACACCTTCAAATTCGTAAAAAATTTCTCCTGCGGCGCTAGACTTTTCTTGCATTTAAACTTTAAATACACTTTTAAAATTAAAATAGACTATAACATTTCTAAAACAATTCACCTGCGGCGCTATAGCTTTTTTAATCCCCCAGAACGATAAGGGCACAAAGTGAAGCAAATATGCACGCTCTTTTCCAAGTGGACCATACAGATTCAAATTTGTAAAAATTTTCGCCTGCTGCGCTAGATTTTTCTTGCATTTAAACCTTAAATAGTAACACTTTTAAAATTAAAATAGCCTATAAAATTTCTAAAAAAATTCGCCTACCGCTCTATAGCTTTTTTACTCCCCCAGAACGATAAGGGCACAAAGAGAAGCAAATATGCACGTTCTTTTCCAAACCATACACCTTCAAGTACGTAAAAATTTTCGCCTGCTGCCCTACAGTTTTTTTTGCAATTAAACTTTAAATATACTTTTAAAATTAAAATAGACTATAACATTTCTAAAACAATTCGCCTGCGGCGCTATAGCTTTTTTACTCCCCCAGAACGATAAGGGCACAAAGAGAAGCAAATATGCACGTTCTTTTCCAAACCATACACCTTCAAGTACGTAAAAATTTTCGCCTGCTGCCCTACAGTTTTTTTTGCATTTAAACTTTAAATACACTTTTAAAATTAAAATAGACTATAACATTTCTAAAAAAATCGCCTTACTGCATTTAAACTTTAAATAGTAATACTTCTAAAATTCAAATAGGCTATAAAATTTATAAAAAAAATCGCCTGCGGCGCTATAGCTTTTATACGTTCTTTTTTATTGGAGTTTATAAAACCTAAGCTTGAAATTTGTCAATATTTTGGCCTACGGCGCTAGAACTTATACCACTGTTATCAAATTTAAATAGACCAGCATAGTTGTAAGATGTTTACCTGCTGTTTTTCTTATTTCTTTATTTGAATTTCTGTTTTTTTTATTTTTTATTTGAATTTTTAAAACTTGAATTAAAAAAAGGCCGGAAATTAACAGAAGTAAAAAAAAAACATGAAAAAATTTTCTCTCCGGCGCAATTTTCATTCTTTTCGAGATTTAGGGAAAAAATGTTTTGCCCCCCCCCCCCCGAAAAAAAATCCTGGATACGCCCTTGTGCGTGGTGAATATCTGGGACGGGATTGAAATTGGGGTATGAGGGTAGGTGAGAAGGTGGTTAAATGGGCCAAAAAAAGTTAATTTTTGGTAGGGGAGAGTGGGGATGTTTCGACCTCTTAATGTTTAAATCGTTTTATAAAATATTTAATAAATTATTTTATTTTAGTTTTTTATACCAATATATAGTTTCCCTGCTGAAAATGACGGATCTGTGCGGATATGATTTTCGAATGATATATGCGGAAATGCCGGATATATGCGGGTGTGTTTTACATCTGCTTTTGTCGGCAACCAAAAAAGCAAAAAGTCTCCGTGTATCTGTTTTGTTGTGTTTTAGTTCCGGTTAGTGCACCACAACCGCGTTTATCCGCCCATGTACGCGTTGACTCGTCATTTATGTAGGTCCAGACCAGCATATATCGTCGGCACAGATCCGTTTAGGTGTGCTTTATACCTGCCCAAGTCTGTTTTTGACGGATCTTATTTATTCCGCTTAGACATGCTTTTGACCCGCAATAGTCCGCACATGTCTGAAATTGTCGCATATACGCGGGTGTAAACCAGTAGTCCGCGTGTATCTGTTTTGTTGTGTTTTAGTTCCGGTTAGTGCACCACGACCGCATTTATCCGCCCATGTACGCGTTGGCTCGTCATTTATGTGGGCCCAGACCAGCAAATATCGTCCGCACAGATCAGTCTGTTTTTGACGCATCTTATTTATTCCGCTTAGACATGCTTTTGACCCGCCACAGTCCGCACATGTCTGAAATTGCCGTATATACGCGAGTGTAAACCAGTAGTCCGCGTGTATCTGTTTTGTTGTGTTTTAGTTCCGGTTAGTGCACCACAACCGCGTTTATCCGCCCATGTACGCGTTGACTCGTCATTTATGTGGGCCCAGACCAGCAAATATCGTCCGCACAGATCCGTTTAGGTGTGCTTTATACCTGCCCAAGTCTGTTTTTGACGGATCGTATGTATTCCGCTTGGATATACTTTTTACCCGCCATAGTCCGCAAATGTCTGTACAGGACGGTACTAAATCTAAAAATATTGTCGGCGTAAAAAGTCTGAAATTGTCGCATATCCGCGCGTATCTGTTTTCGTGTGTTTTAGTTCCGGTTAATGCACCACGGCCGCGTTTATCCGCCCATGTACGCGTTGACCCGTCAATTATGTATGCCCAGACCTGCAAATATCGTCCGCAAAAATCAGTTTAAGTGTGCTTCATACCTGCCCAAGTCTGTTTTTGACGGATCGTATGTATTCCGCTTGGATATACTTTTTACCCGCCACAGTCCCCAAATGGCTGCATAATACGGTACTAATCTGAAAATATTGGTAAAAGTCCAAACCTGGTGATATCGGATATGGTAAAATAGAAAAATTAATTAAGTTAAATGAAATTTTTTTTATAGAGATATCTGTTTTTAAAGTTAAAAATGTTTTAATTGAAGACATAGAAATTACAAATTAATTCATTTTGGAAAATGCATACCCAATTACTGTTCGTTTAAATAATGATTTAATTTTAAAAAACTGTTGATTCAATGTCCAAAATTTAAAAACCTAAAAAGTATATTTTTGTATTGTCCAAAATCTAAAAACTATTTTTGTACTGTGCATAAGGAATACAATAAAATGGGCATGGTCAGACATGGGTGGGCGTTGTAATAGAAAAAAAAAACAGATTTGGGCCGGTATGAGCCGGCACAAAATTTGGACGGGTAAGAGCTGACATAACAGTCAAAACCATACTTGGGCGGTTATGACAGAATTGACTTTTACCGATACCGATATAATAGACAAAACTAGACAGAACACCCACCAGAAACCCATAATGGCGGCTTATTCAAATTAAAAATATTTTTATTTTATTTGGATCATTACTTTGATTTAGGCATTCGACAAAATTGCCGAACGCCTAAATCAAAATGATGGTTGTGTGGCTAATAAAAAAAAAAAACAAGAAATTAAAATAAAGTATTTTTTTTTTAAACAAAATTGCAATATAACCATAATACAAACTCTATGTAAATACCTCGAAAAAAATACAAGTACAAAGAAAAATAGTTTATCGAACAGGTGCGTAGATATGGGGGGGGGGTAGAGGGGGTATTTACCCCCCAACAATCTTTATTTGTTATATATTTTTTTGTTATTTTAAATAAAAAATTGAAAAATTAAAATAATGGTAGGTGTTTTTTGCCTGGGGCGCTAAATTTTGTAGAAACGCTCAGGGACAAAGCTTTTTTTCTGAGGGTGTTTTTTTGTTTTGGTAGGGGCGCCAAATTTTGAAATTTTGAATAAAAAAATTTATTTTGAAAAGGAAAAAAAAAATAACATTTTTAATAGCTGGTCCCCCCTAGGCTAGAAATTTCACTAGCCTTGGGCTTCCCAGTCCGACACTGGATGCTGACTACGCGCCTGTTATCAAAAGGGTCAAAAAAAGAGAAAATACATTCATGAAAAAATGCTTTGTCCCTGACGATTTCTATCAAACTTGGCGACCCTGTGAAACAAAATTGGCGCTCCAAAAAAATACCAGAGGGATCAGCGAAAAAAAATTGTCGCCCCAAAAATTAAAAAAGCTTTGTCCCTAGCAGTTTCTGCCAAAATTGGCGCTCCTCCCAAAAATTACCTTTACAAAAAAAGGTTTACCCCGACGGTATCTACCGAATTTGGCGCCCCCGCAAATAAATGGCGCCCCAAAAATAACCTTCAAGGAAAAAGGCTTTGTCCTTGATGGTTTCTACTCTGCAAAAGAAAATTGGCGCCCCAAAAAATACCAGGGGGGCTCAAACCAAGGCCAGGGGGGGCTGTCCTGGGATCCCATTAAGTTGAATTGTATCTTCCTTTATCCATCTTGTCTCATCTCCAACTTTTCCTAAAAAAACAAGAGTTGTTTAAATAATTGGACAAGTACGACTTTGTTACTAACAAATAGTTAGTTATTATTTCAGGGTGAGAATATTTTTTTTAAAGAAATTATGCGCATATCTAGGGGGGCTTAGCGGGGCCTAAAATAATAAAAAATACTGCTGTTGGAGGTCTGTGTGGTTAACAAAGGTCCCTAGAGACCAGGTGTTGAGGGGTATGAATGCTGTACTGAACAAACAAAACTAAAATAAACTAAATAAAAGTGGGGCATTTTGGTATTGTATGTCAATTTTCTTATACACTTGCTAGAGGCTGGCTGGAGAAATATTTTTTATGTCAATGTTCATGTTGAAACCAAATAGGGCCCATCAATTTTCTATACAGTTTTTTTCACTAAAGGCTGATTGGACACTTGTAGAAACTTTGTACGTTTTGTGCACAGGCCTGTATGGCATATATGGTAAAGATTTTATTTAAAAATACTCGCACTAACAAAAAACAAATACTAAATTGTGACCTTCCAATAAAGAACAAATTTCATGACATAAATTAAAATTGTCAAGGGAATTCTAGTAGTAAATAATAAAACAATATTAAGCGATATTTATTAATGTATTTAAAAAAATTCAGGTGTACTTACTTTTAATAGAAAAATCTATGAACGTTGTTGCTTCTTTTGGTCCTATCACCTATCTATCCAACCAAACATTCGTTTATTCATTCCATAGTACTATAATTAGTTAAACATAATTGTTAAACATAAATCGTGACAGGAGCGCTTATGTGCAGCTCTTTATGCCGCGTTTTGATAAACTGCGCATGCGCTGACCGTTTTTCAATCTATTATTTTAAATAAAAAACATTTTTTTACAAAAAAAACACCAATCAGACGCCAAAACTAACGTTAACGTAAACCAAGGCCCCCTCATTAGAAAAAAGAACACCAAACAACAAAAAACCAAAACAAACACCGGCACAGAGAGCTGCAATTAGGCGCTGGTATTGTGACGGTCCAAGGTTGGTGATTAGAAGAGGTTAGCTCAACATACGTAAACATTATTTTTTAACAGAAAAAACATTATATTATAATAAACTACATGTTTAAAGACAACAAATGTAATAATAAATAATAACAATAAAAATAAAAACATATATATAATAGTTAAATTCAACGAGGGGATTGGGGGGTCGAGCCAACCTTGTTTTTTATATCTCGAACATCTAAGAATGATATGCGAAAAACAGAACACCCACTATGCGAACTATTTCTTCCTTATTGCTAGGCCTGTAATACTATTCGGAACCCCCTGGTTTAGAGCGCGTACATGGTCTGATAAACGCGAACATGGGACAAGCGCCTAAATGCAGCTCTCTATGCAGGATTTTGTTTTGGTTTTTTGTTGTTTGGTCTTTTTTTTAATGAGGGGTCCTTGGTTTACGTTAACGTTGGTTTGGCATCTGTTTGGTGTTTTTTTTTTGTAAAAAAATGTTTTTTATTTAAAATAACATTGAAAAACGGTCAGCACATGCGCAGTTTATCAAAAACCTTGCATAAAGAGCTGCACATAGGCGCTCCTGAACATGGGCGGGTGTATGCCGACATAGTACGAAAAAGAAGACGACCGAGCGCGGATATGAGCGGACTGGGGCGGGTACATGCCGACAAAATTGGGAAAGATTGACAGACAATGTCAGATAAACGCGGATGTACGCAGACATAATTCGAAAAAAAGACGACCGAGCGCAGATTTGAGCGGACTAGGGCGGGTACATGCCGACAATATTGAAAAATATTGACGGACAATATCAGATAAACGCGGATATACGCCGACATAATCCGAAAAAAAGACTGTTGAGCGCAGATATGAGCGGACTGGGGCGGGTACATGCCAACAAAATTGGGAAAAATTGACGGACAATATCAGATAAACGCGGATGTACGCAGACATAATCCGAAAAAAAAAGATGGTTGAGCACAGATATGAGCGGACTGGGGCGGGTACATGCCGACAAAATTGGGAAAGATGTCAGATAAACGCGGATGTACGCAGACATAATCCGAAAAAAAAAGACAGTCCAGCGCAGATATGAGCGGGCCAGGGCGGTTACATGCCGTAAAAATTGGGAAGGATTGACGGACAATATCAGATAAACGCGGATATACGCCGACATAATCCGAAAAAAAGACGGTTGAGCGCAGTTATGAGCGGACTAGCGCGGGTACATGCCGACAAAATTGGGAAAGATTGTCGGACAATGTCAGATAAACGCGGATGTACGCAGACATAATTCTAAAAAAAGACGACCGAGCGCAGATTTGAGCGGACTTGGGCGGGTACATGCCGACAACATTGGGAAATATTGACAGACAATATCATATAAACGCGGATATACGCCGACATAATCCGAAAAAGAAAGACGGTCCAGCGCAGATATGAGCGGACCAGGGCGGTTACATGCCGACAAAATTGGGAAGGATTGACGGACAGTGTCGGATAAACGCGGATATACGCCGATATAATAAAAAAAAGACGACCGAGCGTAGATATAAGCGGACTAAGGCGGTTACATGCGGACAAAATTGGGAAAGATTGACGGGACAGTTTCGGATAAACGCGGATATACGCCGACATAATCCGAAAAAAAAGACGACCGAGCGCAGATATGAGTGGACTAGGGCGGTTACATGCCGACAAAATTGGGAGATTGATGGACAATGTCAGATAAACGCGGATATAAGCCTACATAATACAAGTGCAGATATGAGCGGATAAATGCCGACTAATACTCTGACAGACAAAACCCCTTAGGCTGGTGTAAGCCGACATGATCGGACGCGCATAGGCGGATATAAGCCGACTTAATGAAACAGAAAAAAAACAGACTTGGGCAGGTAACAGCCGACATAAATTATTTTGGACATACGCGGACTTGTGCGGAAGTACTTCTATTGTGAAAAAGCCGGACTTATGCAGATATAAATATTTGACTGCCAAATTAGGATAAAAGCAGATGTAAAAATAACAAAAATTTCGGGTATCAGCCGACAAAAATTATATTTCAACGTTCCGGATCTAAGCGGATTGTGCGGACAAAAATTCTATGTAGAAATTTCGGATGCATGCAGACCTAAATGTCTAACTGTAAATTTAGGATCATTGCAGATATAAATAACACCTGCTATAGCCGACTCAATGCAACTGAAAAATTTGCCGACTTCTGCGGATGTGATTTTAATCCTAAATTGCGGGTGAAATGCAATTGACGGGTGAACGCGGATGTAGCGGGTCTAAAACATATCAAAACGGATTTGTTTTTTCACCCGCACAGAGCTGCACAGATCCGTCATTTTCAGCAGGGTTAATATGTTTTCTATTAAATAATATAGTACAAGTTTTATTAATTTAAAGAATAATTAATTTTATAAATTAAAATAAAAATAGTTACATTTGGTTGAAACATCCCTCTAGGGTGGGAGGTTTCAACCAGATGGTAATTTTTCTTAGACCTTTCCGAATTTGACCAAACTTTAACTAGGCACTATAGCCACTAAACTTATTAGTTGGCACTATTGGAAGCACGCAAAATTTAAATAGTTTTTAAATAAAATTAAATCCTCCCACTGGTCGAAACATACCCACTCTCCCCTATATATATTTTATTTTTTATCGCATGAGTTTTTAGCACAGATAGAAAGACAATAAAATTAAGCACCATTTTTTTCGTAGCTCAAATATTTTTGGAGATATTAGTAAAATAACAAAATTCACGCCACTGTTACGTCTTTTTATTGCTTTCCCTGCTTTAAAATAGTTTTTTAAATATAGAGAAAGCTTGTCTTGGTGCAAAAATTTTATGACAGATGCGCAAAAGTGTTATATAATGATAATAGGTATAGGGGGAGAGTGGGGGTGACAGTTCAAGGTCATATTTTGCTAACTTTTAAACGCCTAGACTTACAAACATGAAATTTGGTATGGATGACCTCTAAAACAAGACCAATCTATGCACTTGTCAAAATGACAGTTCAAGGTCATATTTTGCTAACTTTTAAAGGCTTTGACCTAGAAACATGAAATTTGTTATGAGTGACTTCTAAACTAAGACTAATATATACACCTGTCAAAATGACAGTTAAAAGTCATATTTTGGTAACTTTAAAACACCTAGACCTAGAAACTTAAAATTTGGTATAGGTGACCTCCAAAACAAGACTAATTGATGACAGTTAAAGGTCATTTTTGCCCCCCCCCCCCCTCCCTGAAACAAGACCAATCTACGCATCTGTACAAATGACAGTTCAAGGTCATATTTTTCTAACTTCTAAACGCCTAGACCTAGAAACATAAAATTTAGTACGATCGACTTCTAAAGTAAGAGTAATATATGCACCTGTCAAAATGACAGTTAAAAGTCATATTTTGGTAACTTTAAACCGTCTAGACATAGAAACTTAAAATTCTTCCAAAACAATACTAATTTACTCACTTGTCGAAATGACAGTCAAAGGTCATTTTTGCTAACTTCTAAACGCCTAGACCTAGGAACATGAAATTTGGTATAAGTGACTTCTAAAACAAGATTTATTGATGCAAAGACCGATAAATCCATATTTCAACTGACTGAAGAGGATTTTTTCCTAGAATGCTTTTGTTTTGTTAAATGCACCGATAATAAAAATATTTTTTTGTGATTTTTGTTTTGTGTTCAATTCAACATTATATTATTATTTGTGTTATTTGGTTTGTTTTCAATCCAACATTATATTATTAAAAAAATAAGGTAAGTGACTGGTACGGTAGCATAATCTACTCCTTGACTTCACTTAGAATCAAAAATTCAGGCAAAAACCGATAAACGAGCCGATAAGTTTCTGATTTCATGCAAAAACCGTTAAATCAAAAAAAAAATAATTAAAATATAAAGTACAAAAAAAATTATAATATCGAAAGTTAGGCATTATACAGAGAATGTCAAAAGTCGCCCCCTCCCCACTTTAACTTTTGTACCGCTTAAGATATCAATTTTAAATTTAAAACAATTAAATAACATAACACAAATAATTTTTTAGTATATATTTGATATGCTTAATGGGCACAATGGAGACAGGGGGACAAGGGAGGACTTTTTTTAATGGGAAGGGGGGTTGTGTGATACATCATTTTAAAGCTTATAGTATGTTATACACGGTGTATTTGAAATAGCGTCGGAAATTTTAACAGAGGATTCTACATCATAAAATATGACAAAAAGTTCCTATAAACATATGTCTAAAAATGCGTCATAAGGGAGCTACGCCCCTTTGAAAGTGGTTAAAAAACTCGGTTTTTATTTAATAACTCAGGAACCTTTTGAGATATATCAACGAGGTTTTGCACGTCAACTAATCCTACAAAGACCCGTTTGTATGTGTTATTTTCATGTACTTATTTTAACCAGGGGTGTGCGAAACGGGGGGGGCTTATCAGTTTTTTCTCCAAAACTTTTTTCTGTGTAACTTTTTTGCAATTTTATTTTTGAAATATGATTCCTCAGGTCAAAATACATAAAAAGGTACTCTTGTTGTAATACTATAGGATTAACCGTTTTCGAGAAAAATTCATTTAAAGGTGAAATTCCACAGTTCGAGGACGAAAAATTAAATACTAAAATGTTGAAAACCAAAATTTTAATGATGCAGGGCCAATGTACATTAAAAACAAAAAAAAAACCTCATATACAGGTACTTCGAAAAATCAATCCTGATGGAGCTATGGTCTCCTAAATATGCACCATTTTTAAAGGGCTGTGGTAGCTTTAAAAGCGTTTTTTCGACCTACATGTATGAAAACTTTTTTTCTTAGTTTTTGATGTAGAATAACATTGCATCATTAAAATTTTGATTTTTGACATTTTAGTATTTAATTTTTCGTCCTCGAACCGTGGAATTTCACCTTCAAATGAATTTTTCTCGAAAACGGTTAATCCTACAGTATTACAACAAGAGTACCTTTATTTATGTATTATACCTGAGGAATGATATTTCAAAAATAAAATTACAAAAAAGTTACACAGAAAAAAGTTTGGGACAAAAAACTGATAAGCCCCCCCCCCGTTTCGCACACCCCTGGTTGAAATAAGTACATGAAAATAACACATAAAAACGGGCCTTTGTAGGATTAGTTGACGTGCAAAACCTCGTTGATATATCTCAAAGGGTTCCTGAGTTATTAAATAAAAACCGAGTTTTTTAGCCACTTTCAAAGGGGCGTAACTCCCTTATGACGCATTTTTAGACATATGTTTATAGGAACTTTTTATCATATTTTATCATGTAGAATCACCTGTTAAAATTTCCTACGCTATTTCAAATACACCCTGTATTCGTCTATATAATTTTTAATTTTTGAAACCTTTTTTTAAAAATGAAATTTTTAATATTGTTTTTGTAAAATTTTATTTATATCGTTCAAAATCAGTTTAAAATATAACAGATGTATTTGCATCATGAAATAAACCATTTTTCAATTTTTAAAAATTTTTTAAAGAAATTTATACGAAAATTAGGGGTTTTAAGTAACCTCAAAATTACTCCGAAAAAATTAAAAAAAATATGCGGGCAAATAGAGATTTTTTAAGCTTTAAAATGATGTATCATACGATACCCATTCCATTAAAAAAAACTTTGTCACCCTGTCTCCAACGTGCCCCCTAAGCATACCAAATATATGCCAAAAAATTATTTGGGTTATTAAGTTATTTACGTGTTCCAAATTTTAAGTTGATATCTTAAGCCGTTCAAAAGTTAAAGGCTCCCCCCTTGTGTAATACACAGTGTGTATTGTATAACCCATAAACAGTTTTCGCCAGTTTTGGGATTTTTAATTTTTTTTTGGGAATACGCTGTACAAATTTTTTTAATATCTCAAAATTGGATAACATGGATTTATCGGTTTTTGCATGTTTGCTCCACACTTGTGGTGCATTTCCAAAAATTTTAAAGAATATGAAAGTTTTAATACTATATTTTGATGAACTGAATAAGGCATCCACAATATGGTATGCGGGAGTAAAACAGTAGGTTTTGCTGCAGAAGAGGGAGTAAAATAACGTTTTAGTCCCGGTCGTTCAAAAATTGTGTTATTAGTTAATAAAATAACTAAGTATTGCAGCCATAACAACAATATTGTTCACCTACAAAATGGATAAAAAATATTAACAAATATGCACTTTCACGTTTTGAAATAATTTAACTTGGTTTATTGTACCATAACTATTTGTATAATATTAGTAAAATGTACCTGAACCTAAATAGATACTGCAGTATTTTTCAAAATGTATTATATCGTCGGCTTACAAGTAAAGAGCACTAAGTCCAAAAACATGGTTTTGAGATATTGACAAATTTAACTTTCGCTGTTGTTTTTTAATTTTTGTAATAATTGTTACAAAAATGCACGTTTCGCCAAACAAACACTAAGTCGCTTAGTGCAGAAACATTTTAAATAATCTACAAGTAAAAAGCACTAAGTGCACTAAGTGACTTAGTGCCTATTGCCAGATAAAATTTTATTCAAAATCAAACTGGTGCGTTTTGTTTAGTGGGTAACTCTCTTGGCAGTCCACCTAGAAGTTAGTTCGGTTTACCTGTACATAGATCA
>CAUEHQ010000205.1:10000-50113 GCA_958510825.1 Brachypterus glaber | reverse complement strand
AATGAATAAAGGTGATGATAAAGCAATAGAAGCTGTCGCTCTGTGATTAACATTGATTGATAAAAGCCTTGCAGAGAAGTTAGAAATAAAAGAGACAGGAATAATTATGTATTCAATAGACAGGTGACAGCACAGCACAGCATGAAAATTCTCAATGTGTGGACGTAAAAATATCAGGGATTGGAAAAAATATTTTTACAATGAAGGGGGTAAGAACTGTTGAAAACAGCTCTGCCGCTTCAAAAGATTGAAAAAGAATAGCATACAAATATTTGGAAGGTATTAACTTTAAATTACAGAAAGACCAATGATTTTAATAGGACAATATAAAACTAACTAGCAAGAAAAGTAATTCAAGGAAGAGAAAGACCATTGCTCTCAGATTTCTATAGAGGTACGGAAATATAAATGCGCCATACGAAGTTTTTCAAATGCAAGTTATGTTATTTGGTGCAACCTGTTCACCGACGCGCTCAATACATTAAATCTAAATACAAAGCAAAATACAGATAAAAAAGACATTTTGGATTTTAACTTTGAAGAAATTACAGAAAGACGAATCATTTTAATAGGACAATATAAAACTAACTAGCAAGAAAAGTAATTCAAGGAAGAGAAAGAGCCAATAGCAACAGACGATTTTAGGATGGGTTAGCAATTATTTTCAACATTCGTATGGAGTGATGAATAACACGAAAAATGTTGAAAAATTAGGAAAGAGCTTTGGAAAACAGCAAATAAAGTAGTGGATAGGTATGAAATCGGCCTGTTGTGGAATGCAGACAACATGCAGCTTCCTGAATGTAAATATAAAGCTTTCAAGACTTTTTGAGAAAAAACTACTTAAACTTTTTACTAACGTTATTCCAATAAGATTCAATCTTATGTTCACAAGGGTTATGCTCGTAAACTGTCAGAAGTCAAAAATAGGTGATAGATGCTGTGTTTAATACTAACAAACCAAATAAACAGATTAGTTTAAGATACGGCTGCAAAATCTTATGGAATAAGTCAACCATAATTTACTAGCTGGTTCAGATTTATTACAAAATCTAGTGGAGGTACTCCTTCAATTTAGACAAAGAAAAATTGCATTTTGCAGTGACGTACGTGAAATGTTTCACCGTTCGTATAAGACAAGAAGACCAGTGCTCTCAGATTTCTATAGAGGTATGGAAATATAAATGCGCCATACGAAGTTTTTCAAATGCAAGTTATGATATTTAGTGCAACCTGTTCACCGACGCGCTCAATACATTAAATCTAAATACAAAGCAAAATACAGATAAAAAAGACATTTTGGATGCAGTAATTAAGAAACTGTCGATGATTATTTAGATTCATTGCACGAAACTTTGTGAAATTTCATCTTGTCAAAATAAAAATAACTTTACACGTTTACTACAGTGGGGCCAAAGGAAAGGGTCTGTTGTATTTACTGCTATATATTAAAGTTAAAATATTCTGTTTTATTAGTTTTTACGGATTCAATATAAGAGTTTATAAATTTGTCCAAACAAGAATGTGTAAAAATATATTTCATCAGAATTAACAATAGGATTTAAAAGATGCCGAAAGAAAGTTGTTAATACAATGTCAACAAGATTGTTTTCCTGAAAAAATACAGTTTTTGAAAAATGGTAACCTATTAAAGTACAAAGTCGAATTAGAAATTTAAGCTTTACAAATACGTCAAATGGAAGAATAGAGGGCTCAAGATATAGTAATAATGACAAGAAGAAGAATTTTACCGCCAAAACATAATTTACACTACTGATTCAAAGGTATCATGAGAAATTGCACATCAGTTGTCAGTGAAATAAGACAAAATTATTGGATAATAGACATTCGATCTACAATTAAAACCGCAATTGCTAAAAGTCAATGGTGTAAAGTTATAAGTCTAAACCTAAAACGTAAAAAATATATTTATATAATTTATTATTCCATCAATATTTTCTAATCATCGTACAGATATTGGTAGACTGAGTTTCGGGCTGCTGGCACTCTTCAGTACCGTCAACTCTGCCAGCTGATTAAGAAAACGGTTTTAGACCTCGCAAAATGAATATAGCCATTAGATTGAAGTAGACTTGTGCGCCATCTATTTCTAGTAGACAACTACATACCTCTCCTAATCTGACTTTGAATGGTAGCAAGTTGAAGACTTGTGTCTCAAGCACATAGTAACACTAACGGGTGGTTAGACGTAAAATTAGCAAGGACAGAAATTTTTAATTTTAAACAAAATTATAAAAATATAAATTTATTATTCCATCAATCTATTTTCTAATCATCGTACAGAGTGATATTGGTAGACTGACAGTTTCGGGCTGCTGGCCCTCTTCAGTACCAAGAGTCAAGTGCACGCTGATTAAGAAAACGTTTTTACTCTCTACTCGCAAAAGCCATTAGATTTATGTACTTGTGCGCCATCTATTTCTAGATGTAAACAATACATTGATGGAATAATAAATTAATATTTTTATAATTTTGTTTAAAATTAAAAATTTCTGTCCTTACTAATTCTACGTCTAACCACCCGTTAGTGGTACTATGTGCTTGAGACACACAAGTCCAACTTGCTACCATTCAGTCTCCAGATTAGGAGAGGTATGAGTAGTTGTCTACATCTAGAAATAGATGGCGCACATGTCTACATCAATCTAATGGCTATATTTTTTGCGAGTAGTCTAAAAACGTTTTCTTAATCAGCGTGCAGAGTTGACTCTTGGTACTGAAGAGGGCCAGCAGCCCGAAACTGTCTACCAATATCACTGTACGATGATTAGAAAATAGATTGATGGAATAATAAATTAATATTTTTATAATTTGTTTAAAATTAAAAAATTCTCTCCTTACCTATTTATATACACGGAAATTAACTATTTTGGACCACTATGTTACAGGGTCGACACTGAGAAACTATGGGGAGTGATATTTACGTTTAAACGTAATAATTTAATTAATAAGTTTCAGCAAGAGTTTATAAATTTGTCAAAATTTTAAAAACAAGAATGTGTAAAAAATATATTTCATCAGAATTAACAATAGAAGACATGCCGAAAGAAAGTTGTTAATACAATGTCAACAAGATTGTTTCGCTGAAAAAAATAGTTTTTAAAAAATGGTAACCTATTAAAGTACAGTCGAATTAGAAATTTAAGACCAGCTTTCCAAGATGGACTTTTGTCAAATGGAAGAATAGACAGCTCAAGATATAGTAATAATGACAAGAAGAATTTTACCGCCAAAACATAATTTACACACTAATTCAAAGGTATCAGTGAAATAAGACAAAATTATTGGATAATAGACATTCGATCTACAATTAAAACCGCAATTGCTAAATATCAATGGTGTAAAGTTAAAAAGTCTAAACCTGTAACAGTTGATGGGTCACGATATAGATTAACGCCAAACGTAAAACGTAAAAAATATATTTATATAATTCATTATTTCATCAATCTATTTTCTAATCATCGTACAGAGTGATATTGGTAGACTGACAGTTTCGGGCTGCTGGCACTCTTCAGTACCAAGTCAACTGCACGCTGATTAAGAAAACGTTTTTAGACTATTCGCAAAAGGAATATAGCCATTAGATTGATGTAGACTTGTGCGCCATCTATTTCTAGATGTAGACAACTACTCATACCTCTCCTAATCTGAGACTGAATGGTAGCAAGTTGAAGACGTGTGTCTCAAGCACATATTACCACTAACGGGTGCACAGTGGTTCAGAATTAAATAAAAATTGACAAAATTCTGAATTTTTGTGTACTTATATTTTCGATGCCGCTGATTACGAATATCATAATGAAAAATCTGAAAAAAAATTTTTCGCGCCACTAAGGTGGAACATATTTTATTTTATATTTTCGATTTTGATGAAATTTGGTATGGATGCTTCATTTAAGATCCTTTATATGAATCAATACCTAAAAGTTCAAAATTTGGTATAGAGAAAAAGTTAGGGTGGTTCGACTTTTAAGATGTGGTCTTAATTGATCTAAATTAAGCCTTATAATTGGTTTATATTATTTTATTTACTACTACATCTGTTCATAATTAAGCCCCTGAATATGATAAAGTCCATACCAATGTAAAAAATAAAAAAAATAGGTCAATTATTGTAATAATTGAAGTTTCAAGGTCATGCTCCATATTGCGACAAACAATAATTTTATAGATGAAAGTAGTGTCTTGTTTTATCCCTATGTATGCTTAAAATCACTATATTTTATTTTTAAAATATGTTTTACTCTACCATTAAGACAGTTTAACTTGAGAACAGGAGAAAAAATAGTAATTATCAATTTAAAAAAAAACGCTTAAAACCGCCCAGGTTTTTTTATATGCTTTTTTTTCCCATGGTACTATCAAAATATGAAAAAGAAAGTTTCACGAAATGGCACTTTTTAAAAAAACTTAATTTAAATATTTTCATATTTTCCTGATGGAGTAATTTAACTGTTTTGATGCTAGTTTTAATTTTAAAAGGGTTATTTTATGACTATCTTTTAAAATATTAGGTAACTAAAAAATTGCCATAAAACTTTCTCACTTTGTCCTTTATTATTTTGATATCTTCAAAATTATTTTGAAGATTCATTTTTTTTATGCAGTAATCTTCTAAAACTGTTTTCTGGTCATATTTGTCTATTATATTCTTTTAACACATTTAAAAGATCTTTGTTTGTTATATGGCCATTATAAAACTTTAAACGCACTTTAGAAGGTATCGAATTAAAGTGAATTATTACTGTAATTTGTTTGGTCTTTAAGAGACAGGCTCCGTGCATATGGCTCATTTATCTAAAATTTGAATTAGTTTGAATGGATAATTGGGGGAGTGAGTCTCTGATTTGCATCTGTCATGAAATTTTGGGTGTGGCGAGGAAGGTGGGAGGGGGATTCGGGGGGATGGAGTAGGGATTGGAGGGAGGTGTGGGGGGAGTGAAACTAGTTCACTGGTGCTGGAGATGCACCTGTCCTGTGTTTGTGGGCACCATTACTGGTTGAGGACATTTTTGATCTTTTTGTAAGTGTAGTGGATTTCGTGATCGTAATCTAGAAAATTTGAGATGAGGGGGTTTGGGTGATCTAAATTGTCTTGTATAAAAGACTTACTGTATCGGATGATTTCCGTTTTTAGGAGGGGCATGTCGAGATCTCTGTGAATTTGGTTGTTCCGCATGAACCAGGGGGCATCAATGCATATTCTGAGTACCTTGTTTTGAAAGGCCTGAAGTTTGGCTGAGAGCGTTTTTTTAAGGGTGATTTTGTTCCAGGCTGGTGCTCCATAGAGGAGTACTGGCTTTAGAGTTTGGTTGTAAAGAAGAAGTTTGTTTTTAATTGATAGGGGGCTCTTTCTTCCTATAAGAGGGTAAAAAGTTTGGAGAGTCGGTTGTTTGCTATTTGGAGGGTATTTTGACGTGCTGATCCCACGTAAGATTTTTGGATAGGGTATTGGCATGGTTTTCCCAGTTAATGGCTTGGCCATTTATCTGAATGGGTTGGGGTGGGCCTCTTCTAATCCTAGAGATTAGAATTTTGTTTTGTTGGCGTTGACTTTGATTTTCCATTTGGAGAACCATTTTATTAGGGCATCCATTTGGCGCTGGAGGGCGATATGGATGCGCTGGGGGTTTTTAGCTTTTGCTAGTATGCCGGTATCGTCGGCGAACAGGGCTATTTCAGTAACCTGTGTTTTTGGGATATCTGCGGTGAAGAGGTTGTACAGAAGGGGGGATAGTGGGGAGCCTTGTGGAACGCCAGCTTCGATGAGGCGAGTGCTGGACTTAGAGTCGCCTATTTTGATTTGAAAGTCTCTGCCTTCGAGGAAGGAGGCTATGAGCTTGGTGATGCCTAGGGGGAGGCCGAGAAGATGAAGTTTGACTACAAGACCTATGTGCCAAACTTCCATATCAAAGGCTTTTGCGATGTCCAGGAGGATCAGGCTTCGCGCCTATTTAATCCATCTAATTGATCTAATTGAGTCTACCAGGTGAGCCACCTGGTGGACTGTGGAGTGTCTGTTTCGGAAACCGAATTGCTCGTTTGGTAGGAGATTGAGCTCTTCAACTAAAGTTTGGAGTCTGGTTAAGATGACTTTCTCGGCTATTTTGCCCAGGGAGGATAGGAGGCTTATGGGGCGATAACTTTGGGGAAAGGTCGGATTTTGACCGGGTTTTTTGATTACTATTACATCTGCGTTTTTCCAGGACTTTGGAAAATGTCGTAGTCTGAGCATTGCGTTAATAATATAACGATGGCCATGATGGTTTTGGGGGAGAATTTTTAAGATTTTGTTCGGTATTTGGTCTGGGCCGGGGGCTTTTCTTTTTGGGAGATTTTTGATGATGCATTTGATTTCCTCGGGGGTTGTGGGGGTGATAATGTCGTTTTCGACTTGGGTTGTGATTCTATCGTAGGTGTGCTTTATTTCCCTTTCGTGCGTGAGTTGCTCGTAGTCAGAGTCGTCAGAATCGGGTTCAGAGTCGGTTTCTGGTACGGGGTCAGGAATTGGGGGGTTTGGTTTGGACTTTGATTGATCTTGCATTGCGTCAGCAAATGCTTCGGCTTTTTCGGGGGTGGAGTAGACGACTCCTCTTAGGCCGTGTATTGGGGGGAAGCCTCTTTGGTGATCGAGGGATAGGGTTTTGGCCATTTTCCAAAGGGATCTATCCTGGGGGTTTAGGGATTTTAGTTTCCCCTCCCATCGGGAGTTTGCTAGGGTGTTTAGTCGGTCTTTGACTTCCTGAGTAAGTCTGTTCGCTTGGCGTTTAATGTGGGGGTCTTGGAGAGTGCGCGCTCTACGTAGAAGGCGGTTTTTCTCTCTGATTAAGTCTTTGAGATCTCGAGGAAGGTCTTGCGGGTTTTTAATTTCTACATTTTTAGTTAGTTTGGCTTCATCCATTGCGGATTTAATGACGTGGGTGAGATTGACTACGGCGGTATCTAGTTCTTGGACGGTGTTTATAGGACTGATTGTGGTTTCGGTTTCTAGGAGTTGGGATATGAATGCGAAATCGTATACTGTCTTTTTAGTGTGGTTTGCGGTTGGTATGCCTCCTGCCGTGATAATGATTGGGAGGTGATCTGAGCTTAATTCGTGTCTTAATTCTATATTAATGTTTAGCGTCGTGTTTTATACAAAACGATGTCAAGGACGTCAGGAAGGCCGAGGCCATAGTGGCTTGGGGAATCAGGTGCGGTAACCATTATATGGTTACGTTGTATAATATCGTTAAGCCTACGGCCATTGGCCGTAGTTGTTCTAGAGTGCCAAAGGGCATGTTTGCAATTCAAGTCTCCGGCCAGGATTGTTGGGTGGTTGTCATTGAAGTAGCCTTCGATGTCGACGGGTCTAAGTTCCCTAGTGGGGGGTTTATAAAAGGACACGATCCTGAATTTGGAGTTGTCGTGCATATTGACGAAGATGGAGGTAGTTTCGACTTGATCGCTTTGTGTGGGGGGGGCGTGTAAAAGGTCGTGGGACAAATGTTTTTTAATATAAATTGCTGTGCCTCCTTTACGATCCAGGAGTCTATCGTTACGGTAACAGGAATAGTTGGGTATGGTACCCCTATGATGTGGTTTAAGACCAGTCTCTTGGACGAGGGCTATATCGATTTGATTATCGTGAAGAAATTCTATGAACTCCGGTTTTTTGGTTGAGAGGACATCAGCGTTCCAGGTGACGATTTTAAGGGCTCTGGGTTTACTTGTCTATACATTTTGGGGTCCTAGGCTGGGCAATTGAAGGGTACTGAAAGCCTGCATGAAGCTGGCGAATTCTTGCATGAATGAGTGTATTTTTGAAATTTGGGATTGATCAAAAATATTTGGGGGGTTTGCGCTGGGGCCTGGGGCCGCTTTGGGTTGTTGGGGGGTGGCGTTGGCTGCCTTTTGGGCATAGGAGGTGCCAGGGGTGAATTTTTGAGTTGGGGGGACCTTTAAGCCGGTTGGGAGGTTGTTAGAAGGGTGTTTTGGGCATTTGTGGTAATTGGCTGTGTGAGGGCCAAGGCAGTTTGCGCATTTAGCGTCTGTGTTGCGGGGTTTGTCACATGTTTTTGTGTGATGATCTTTTGCGCATTTGACGCATTTGGCTGTAGCTCTGCAATTGGCCTGGGAGTGACCGAATAGCTGGCATTTGTGACATTGCCGGAATTTTGGCTTATAGGTCTGACTTTCGACCTTGATTACTAGGTGTAGAAGCCTAGTTTCTTTAAATATAGGGTGTTGATGTCCGGTCACCTTGGGAAGGATGACTAGGACTAGTGGCATGGGGGTTTTGTCTTTGGTACGCGTCATTCTGGCGACTGACGTGGGGGTGTACCCTCGCTTGATGAGAGCGGCTGCGACGTCTTTTACGGCTATTTGAGTGGGGATTCCCCGGATTACGGCGTGAATCGCCTTGTCCTCCGGGAGGGTGAAGCTGTGATACGGAATTTTCTCCGTATCAAGGTGTTTCGTGACTTTGCGGAAGTCGTCACTAGTCTGAGTGCGAATTTGAACACCGTCGGTGGTGTTCTTCGCGTGTAGTATATTAATTCTTTGCGAATTAAAATAGCTCGATAGGGCTCGGATTATGATGGGGGGGATTTTTGGGGCTTTTTGGGCTTCTTGGTCGGGGGTTGGGGGTTTGGCGGCGGGTTGGTTTATTAAACCGGAAGAATGGTTTGTTGAGCCGGAAGGGACCGGGGCGGGGGGTGGTGGCCCTGATCCGGAGGGTTTAGGGGCCGTGTCGGAAGCGGCCCCTTTTTGGGGGATTTTTTGGCTCTTGGCCGGGATTATGTTTAGCTCCGTTTCGGAGCCGGAACTTTTTGGGAAGGATGACTAGGACTAGTGGCATGGGGGTTTTGTCTTTGGTACGCGTCATTCTGGCGACTGACGTGGGGGTGTACCCTCGCTTGATGAGAGCGGCTGCGACGTCTTTTACGGCTATTTGAGTGGGGATTCCCCGGATTACGGCGTGAATCGCCTTGTCCTCCGGGAGGGTGAAGCTGTGATACGGAATTTTCTCCGTATCAAGGTGTTTCGTGACTTTGCGGAAGTCGTCACTAGTCTGAGTGCGAATTTGAACACCGTCGGTGGTGTTCTTCGCGTGTAGTATATTAATTCTTTGCGAATTAAAATAGCTCGATAGGGCTCGGATTATGATGGGGGGGATTTTTGGGGCTTTTTGGGCTTCTTGGTCGGGGGTTGGGGGTTTGGCGGCGGGTTGGTTTATTAAACCGGAAGAATGGTTTGTTGAGCCGGAAGGGACCGGGGCGGGGGGTGGTGGCCCTGATCCGGAGGGTTTAGGGGCCGTGTCGGAAGCGGCCCCTTTTTGGGGGATTTTTTGGCTCTTGGCCGGGATTATGTTTAGCTCCGTTTCGGAGCCGGAACTTTTTGGGCGTTTTTTCTGTTTTCTGCGTTTGCGCGGGGATAGTGTGGGGGATCTGGGGGATTCGCTCCCTGAAGCGAATTCCACTCCGGACATGTCTGATTCGGAGGGTTCAGGGGCATCGGAAAATGCCCTGACTTGGTTGGTTTTTTAGGAGGGTATCTATTTGGACTGTGAGGTGCGCAATTTCCTGTCGGAGGCCGCTGATCGTGTCATTGGCGAATTTTATTTGGGCTAGTAGACTATCGGTTTGTGTTTTATGATTTTCTGCCTGGACCTTTTGATGTTCGGATTGGGCTTTTAGTTGGTCTTGGAGGTTTGCAATTATGGACTGTAGGGAAGAATTTGACATGGTGGCGTCGTAGTGGGGCTTATCGGGGGAGTTAGGATATGACATCTTGGAGTGTGTAAGTTGAGAATTTCGGGGGCCTGAAAAGGCCCCGGGCGGCGGGGGGGGGTGTAGTGTTAAGCACTAATTGTTAGTATTGGGGTCTTAGGGAACCTTAAACACACCAAACCGCCAGCCTCAGCGGTTTGTAGGAATTGGCTTAAGTCCACAGTGTGAAAAGGGCTGCAGCACTTAGCAAGCAAGCTTACAAGTGAGCATATGTTAGTTCGAATATATTTATAATAAAATAATCTTACTCTATGGAAATCTGCTGGGCGACGTCTGACCTCTTCACTGTCACTCACTCGACATGTGTGTGTGTGTGAATTATAATAAATACTCTTGCCTACTTTTATAGGTATATTTTAGAAGCAGGTGTAATCTTTTTAAGAAGAAAGATTAAGGATTACAAATGGTCCGAGATTAAGGATTAAAATATTAAATGCTAGGCTAAAATTACAACAACGCTGGAAATATCCTATTAAAACATGTTATTTAATTGGTTTTAAATATTTAATCTCCAATTAACCATACTTAAAATATTTTAGTAGGTACTCCTGTTCTCAAGTTAAACTGTCTTAATGGTAGAGTAAAACATATTTTAAAAATAAAATATAGTGATTTTAAGCATATATAGGGATAAAACAAGACACTACTTTCATCTATAAAATTATTGTTTGTCGCAATATGGCGCATGACCTTTGACTTCCTGAGTAAGTCTGTTCGCTTGGCGTTTAATGTGGGGGTCTTGGAGAGTGCGCGCTCTACGTAGAAGGCGGTTTTTCTCTCTGATTAAGTCTTTGAGATCTCGAGGAAGGTCTTGCGGGTTTTTAATTTCTACATTTTTAGTTAGTTTGGCTTCATCCATTGCGGATTTAATGACGTGGGTGAGATTGACTACGGCGGTATCTAGTTCTTGGACGGTGTTTATAGGACTGATTGTGGTTTCGGTTTCTAGGAGTTGGGATATGAATGCGAAATCGTATACTGTCTTTTTAGTGTGGTTTGCGGTTGGTATGCCTCCTGCCGTGATAATGATTGGGAGGTGATCTGAGCTTAATTCGTGTCTTAATTCTATATTAATGTTTAGCGTCGTGTTTTATACAAAACGATGTCAAGGACGTCAGGAAGGCCGAGGCCATAGTGGCTTGGGGAATCAGGTGCGGTAACCATTATATGGTTACGTTGTATAATATCGTTAAGCCTACGGCCATTGGCCGTAGTTGTTCTAGAGTGCCAAAGGGCATGTTTGCAATTCAAGTCTCCGGCCAGGATTGTTGGGTGGTTGTCATTGAAGTAGCCTTCGATGTCGACGGGTCTAAGTTCCCTAGTGGGGGGTTTATAAAAGGACACGATCCTGAATTTGGAGTTGTCGTGTATATTGACGAAGATGGAGGTAGTTTCGACTTGATCGCTTTGTGTGGGGGGGGCGTGTAAAAGGTCGTGGGACAAATGTTTTTTAATATAAATTGCTGTGCCTCCTTTACGATCCAGGAGTCTATCGTTACGGTAACAGGAATAGTTGGGTATGGTACCCCTATGATGTGGTTTAAGACCAGTCTCTTGGACGAGGGCTATATCGATTTGATTATCGTGAAGAAATTCTATGAACTCCGGTTTTTTGGTTGAGAGGACATCAGCGTTCCAGGTGACGATTTTAAGGGCTCTGGGTTTACTTGTCTATACATTTTGGGGTCCTAGGCTGGGCAATTGAAGGGTACTGAAAGCCTGCATGAAGCTGGCGAATTCTTGCATGAATGAGTGTATTTTTGAAATTTGGGATTGATCAAAAATATTTGGGGGGTTTGCGCTGGGGCCTGGGGCCGCTTTGGGTTGTTGGGGGGTGGCGTTGGCTGCCTTTTGGGCATAGGAGGTGCCAGGGGTGAATTTTTGAGTTGGGGGGACCTTTAAGCCGGTTGGGAGGTTGTTAGAAGGGTGTTTTGGGCATTTGTGGTAATTGGCTGTGTGAGGGCCAAGGCAGTTTGCGCATTTAGCGTCTGTGTTGCGGGGTTTGTCACATGTTTTTGTGTGATGATCTTTTGCGCATTTGACGCATTTGGCTGTAGCTCTGCAATTGGCCTGGGAGTGACCGAATAGCTGGCATTTGTGACATTGCCGGAATTTTGGCTTATAGGTCTGACTTTCGACCTTGATTACTAGGTGTAGAAGCCTAGTTTCTTTAAATATAGGGTGTTGATGTCCGGTCACCTTGGGAAGGATGACTAGGACTAGTGGCATGGGGGTTTTGTCTTTGGTACGCGTCATTCTGGCGACTGACGTGGGGGTGTACCCTCGCTTGATGAGAGCGGCTGCGACGTCTTTTACGGCTATTTGAGTGGGGATTCCCCGGATTACGGCGTGAATCGCCTTGTCCTCCGGGAGGGTGAAGCTGTGATACGGAATTTTCTCCGTATCAAGGTGTTTCGTGACTTTGCGGAAGTCGTCACTAGTCTGAGTGCGAATTTGAACACCGTCGGTGGTGTTCTTCGCGTGTAGTATATTAATTCTTTGCGAATTAAAATAGCTCGATAGGGCTCGGATTATGATGGGGGGGATTTTTGGGGCTTTTTGGGCTTCTTGGTCGGGGGTTGGGGGTTTGGCGGCGGGTTGGTTTATTAAACCGGAAGAATGGTTTTTTGAGCCGGAAGGGACCGGGGCGGGGGGTGGTGGCCCTGATCCGGAGGGTTTAGGGGCCGTGTCGGAAGCGGCCCCTTTTTGGGGGATTTTTTGGCTCTTGGCCGGGATTATGTTTAGCTCCGTTTCGGAGCCGGAACTTTTTGGGAAGGATGACTAGGACTAGTGGCATGGGGGTTTTGTCTTTGGTACGCGTCATTCTGGCGACTGACGTGGGGGTGTACCCTCGCTTGATGAGAGCGGCTGCGACGTCTTTTACGGCTATTTGAGTGGGGATTCCCCGGATTACGGCGTGAATCGCCTTGTCCTCCGGGAGGGTGAAGCTGTGATACGGAATTTTCTCCGTATCAAGGTGTTTCGTGACTTTGCGGAAGTCGTCACTAGTCTGAGTGCGAATTTGAACACCGTCGGTGGTGTTCTTCGCGTGTAGTATATTAATTCTTTGCGAATTAAAATAGCTCGATAGGGCTCGGATTATGATGGGGGGGATTTTTGGGGCTTTTTGGGCTTCTTGGTCGGGGGTTGGGGGTTTGGCGGCGGGTTGGTTTATTAAACCGGAAGAATGGTTTGTTGAGCCGGAAGGGACCGGGGCGGGGGGTGGTGGCCCTGATCCGGAGGGTTTAGGGGCCGTGTCGGAAGCGGCCCCTTTTTGGGGGATTTTTTGGCTCTTGGCCGGGATTATGTTTAGCTCCGTTTCGGAGCCGGAACTTTTTGGGCGTTTTTTCTGTTTTCTGCGTTTGCGCGGGGATAGTGTGGGGGATCTGGGGGATTCGCTCCCTGAAGCGAATTCCACTCCGGACATGTCTGATTCGGAGGGTTCAGGGGCATCGGAAAATGCCCTGACTTGGTTGGTTTTTTAGGAGGGTATCTATTTGGACTGTGAGGTGCGCAATTTCCTGTCGGAGGCCGCTGATCGTGTCATTGGCGAATTTTATTTGGGCTAGTAGACTATCGGTTTGTGTTTTATGATTTTCTGCCTGGACCTTTTGATGTTCGGATTGGGCTTTTAGTTGGTCTTGGAGGTTTGCAATTATGGACTGTAGGGAAGAATTTGACATGGTGGCGTCGTAGTGGGGCTTATCGGGGGAGTTAGGATATGACATCTTGGAGTGTGTAAGTTGAGAATTTCGGGGGCCTGAAAAGGCCCCGGGCGGCGGGGGGGGGGGTGTAGTGTTAAGCACTAATTGTTAGTATTGGGGTCTTAGGGAACCTTAAACACACCAAACCGCCAGCCTCAGCGGTTTGTAGGAATTGGCTTAAGTCCACAGTGTGAAAAGGGCTGCAGCACTTAGCAAGCAAGCTTACAAGTGAGCATATGTTAGTTCGAATATATTTATAATAAAATAATCTTACTCTATGGAAATCTGCTGGGCGACGTCTGACCTCTTCACTGTCACTCACTCGACATGTGTGTGTGTGTGAATTATAATAAATACTCTTGCCTACTTTTATAGGTATATTTTAGAAGCAGGTGTAATCTTTTTAAGAAGAAAGATTAAGGATTACAAATGGTCCGAGATTAAGGATTAAAATATTAAATGCTAGGCTAAAATTACAACAACGCTGGAAATATCCTATTAAAACATGTTATTTAATTGGTTTTAAATATTTAATCTCCAATTAACCATACTTAAAATATTTTAGTAGGTACTAATAAGAATAATTATATACAAGGAACTTATAACATTTGTTGTAAAAATACGTTCTTAAACTAAAGTAGCATTAAAACAGTTAAATTTCTCTATCAGGAAAATATAAAAATATTTAAATCAAGTTTTTTCAAAAACGTGCCATTTCGTGAAACTTTCTTTTTCATATTTTGATAGTACCATATGTTGGGAAAAAAAAAGCATATAAAAAAAAACCTGGGCGATTTTAAGCGTTTTTTTTTTTAAATTGATAATTACTATTTTTTCTCCTGTTCTCAAGTTAAACTGTCTTAATGGTAGAGTAAAACATATTTTAAAAATAAAATATAGTGATTTTAAGCATATATAGGGATAAAACAAGACACTACTTTCATCTATAAAATTATTGTTTGTCGCAATATGGCGCATGACCTTGAAACTTTAATTATTACAATAATTGACCTATTTTTTTATTTTTTACATTGGTATGGACTTTATCATATTCAGGGGCTTAATTATGAACAGATGTAAGTAATAAATAATATAAACCTAATTATAAGGCTTAATTTAGATCAATTAAGACCACATCTTAAAAGTCGAACCACCCTAACTTTTTCTCTATACCAAATGTTGAACTTTTAGGTATTGATTCTTATAAAGGATCTTAAATGAAGCATACATACCAAATTTCATCAAAATCGAAAATATAAAATAAAATATGTTCCAGCCTAGTGGCGCGAAAAATTTTTTTTCAGATTTTTCATTATGATATTCGTAATCAGCGGTATCGAAAATATAAGTACACAAAAATTCAGAATTTTGTCAATTTTTATTTAATTCTGAACCACTGTGGTTAGACGTAAAATTAGTAAGGAGAGAAACTTTAAATTTTAAACAAAATTATAAAAATATAAATTTATTATTCCATCAATCTATTTTCTAATCATCGTACAGTGATATTGGTTGACAGTTTCGGCCCTCTTCAGTATTAAGTCAACTCTGCACGCTGATTAAGAAAACGTTTTTACACTACTCGCAAAAGCCATTAGATTTATGTACTTGTGCGCCATCTATTTCTAGATGTAGACAATAGATTGATGGAATAATAAATTAATATTTTTATAATTTTGTTTAAAATTAAAAATTTCTGTCCTTACTTATTCTACGTCTAACCCGTTAGTGGTACTATGTGCTTGAGACACACAAGTCCAACTTGCTACCATTCAGTCTCAGATTAGGAGAGGTATGAGTAGTTGTCTATATCTAGAAATAGATGGCGCACAGGTCTACATCAATCTAATGGCTATATTTTTTGCGAGTAGTGTCTAAAAACGTTTTCTTAATCAGCGTGCAGTTGACTCTTGGTACTGAAGAGGGCCAGCAGCCCGAAACTGTCAGTCTACCAATATCACTCTGTACGATGATTAGAAAATAGATTGATGGAATAATAAATTAATTTTTATAATTTGTTTAAAATTAAAAATTTCTGTCCTTACATATTTATATACACGGGAATTAACTATTTTGGACCACTATGTTACAGTGGGTCGACACTGAGAAACTATGGGGAGTGATATTTACGTTTAAACGTAAGAGCTATTCATCTGGAAGTAGCTCAGTCTTTGAATACTGACCGCAGTAATGGCGAGAAGATTTCTAAGTAGGTCATGTAACTGAAATATTCTCAGACAACGGGACAAATCTGCTAGAAAGAATTACAAGAATTGATCACGAAAAAATTAAAGATTCCATGACAGAAAAGGTATAAAATGGAGTTATACCCACGGCATCACAGCATATGGGAGGGGCATGTGAATGATTGGTCCGGACAGTTAAAAGTCCATTTTATGTTATTTTAAAATACTAGAAATTAAAAGACGAACTATTATTATCTGTTCACTGAAGTTGAAATGATAGTAAACTCAAGACCATTGACGAAAGTATCATCTGATCCATATGATCTAGAAGCTTTCCCCCAATCATTTTATTTTGTGATGCGCAAATAAAGAAACACGGTTTGAAGAAAGCAAAATCTGACCTTAGAGTTAATGGAAAAATTCACGTCTAGTAAATTGTTTTTGGAATAGATGGAAAAGGGTACTCCCTTTTTGACTATAAATAAAAGAACAAAGTGGACGACAGAAAGTAAATCTTTACAAGATAATGAAATTGTATTTTAGTCGATGATGATGTTCCACGAAGATCATGGAAATTGGGAAAAGTACTGAATGTATACTCAGGAAAAGACGGCCGTGTAAGAGTGGCAGATATTAAAGCAAGGTACCTGTCACCAAAATTTGCAGAATAATAGATGAAGGAAAATAAATTCCTTCACTAGTGGGGAGAATTTTTTATTTTTATTTTATATTTTCTTATGAATAATTAAGACAAATAATATCTGGATTTACAATATACTTTATAAAAAAGTGCAGGGCTTATTAATGGTATAAAACATGGAACGGCGGAATAACTTTGAAAAAATAATAGAATGGCTATAGACTTGGAGCACTTCAAAATTACTATTAAACAGTTTAATATGGTACAAATGACCTTAAATAAGGTCCCAGAATGACCTTAAACAATAAATAAATAAATAAATGTTATTGACGAAGACAAGTAGGAAGTCAAGGAGTTAATTCAACGTCAAGAAAATGTCAGATAATATATTGATTGTTAATATTATAGTTATTTTACGACGATAAGAGGCTATTTAACAGTAATTAAGAGCCCATTATCAAATAATTATTATTTTGTTCCAATTGCAATAGCTCATATGGTTCCAAAACAAAATCCTTTTTAAGATATTTGCAAAAGCCTAATTGAAACCACAGGAAACCCTTTGCAAGGTACTTATTGCAAAGATTAGGAATCGCTATTCAAAGAGGGAAAGGAATTGGCGTTTTGGGTACTTTGGGTACGTAATTTTAATTACGGTGATGGACATTAGCGAGAATAACTATAAAAAATATCGAAAACACCTGTTTCATGAACTCTTTGATTACATGCCTTTCAAACACGAAAGTTGATGGAATACGAAGGACAGCTATATGCTGGAAATCAACAACAGTATAACAAGTATGCGTGGAACTTTTTAAGACATTTGCCGATGTGATAAAAGTTGTGGGCAGATTAGTCTGAACGGGTAGTAAACACAGTTTCCCTCAAGAGCCAAATTCAGCGTTTCGCCCCCCCCCCCCCCCCCCCAATTTATAGGCTACACACATGCAAAAGAATTTCTGCTGTACCTTTTAGAGGGACTTCATGAGGACGTTAACAGGGTCACGACAAAACCTAAACCTATTTTGACCAAAATAGATGAAAAGTAAAGTCATTATGAAAAATCTACAGAATCATGGTCCAGATACCTTCGGATGGACGACTCTCGCATTTTGGACCTCTTCGTCGGACAACTGAAATCCACCCATTGCAGCCATTGTTCCGTCACATTTGAACCATACTGGTACCTTTCTCTCTCTCTTCCACAACACACCGGTCAACTAAGGTTGTCACATTGCTTGAAATCTTTCACACGGCAGGAATCGTTGGACTTTGATGGAAAACCTACTTTCAAAATACAAAGCACCGAAAATGCACAAAATTCTTTTCTTTTAAACGCTTCTCCCCGATGACAGTTTCAGAGAAAGCTCAGTCACCGAAGACCACTGTAGAAGAATTAGATATGAGCAATTATGCCGCAGTCCATTGTACCATCCAGATACATACGCCATTATGGTACCACTAATAGCGTACACCTCCTATATCGTCTCTATAATCACACGTGGCATGAATACAACGACGAGTACCGTCAATTTCAATAAGATCGATCGTATCGTGAAGCCTACATTTAACAAAACACTACGAACAGGAAGATGAATAATCAACGTGGGGAAGATATTTTATAATTGAAATATTTTTTTTTAAGTTTATAATTTTAACCCGTTAGTGGTACTATGTGCTTGAGACACACAAGTCCAACTTGCTACCATTCAGTCTCAGATTAGGAGAGGTATGAGTAGTTGTCTATATCTAGAAATAGATGGCGCACAGGTCTACATCAATCTAATGGCTATATTTTTTGCGAGTAGTGTCTAAAAACGTTTTCTTAATCAGCGTGCAGTTGACTCTTGGTACTGAAGAGGGCCAGCAGCCCGAAACTGTCAGTCTACCAATATCACTCTGTACGATGATTAGAAAATAGATTGATGGAATAATAAATTAATTTTTATAATTTGTTTAAAATTAAAAATTTCTGTCCTTACATATTTATATACACGGGAATTAACTATTTTGGACCACTATGTTACAGTGGGTCGACACTGAGAAACTATGGGGAGTGATATTTACGTTTAAACGTAAGAGCTATTCATCTGGAAGTAGCTCAGTCTTTGAATACTGACCGCAGTAATGGCGAGAAGATTTCTAAGTAGGTCATGTAACTGAAATATTCTCAGACAACGGGACAAATCTGCTAGAAAGAATTACAAGAATTGATCACGAAAAAATTAAAGATTCCATGACAGAAAAGGTATAAAATGGAGTTATACCCACGGCATCACAGCATATGGGAGGGGCATGTGAATGATTGGTCCGGACAGTTAAAAGTCCATTTTATGTTATTTTAAAATACTGTAACGACATAAATCGTCACTTTGTAATATAGCAAGGGTTAATTAAACTATTCGTTTACTTACGTTATAATTTATGTTTATTTTGTATATAAATAGTTACGTATGTACAGAACTATTTTGTATCTGGGACTATTTTGTAGCAGGAACTGAATTCTAACCATATGAGTCTCTATTCCATAGTTCTACCTGAAAATAACATAAAGAAAACATAATTAGAATATGATTTTTAATAATAAAGAATCATATGACTTATTTCTCTATGGTGCATTTGTCTATGGACTTACCTGGTTTTTATATGTTTCAGAGTCTATTGAGGGTTGGATTTCACTGGCTTTCATTTGTAGCTTGTCTCTCCTGGAAAGTTTCGTATGATTATTTCTTCGGGATAATCCAGAATTTGTTGAAAATAGTTTGCTGGAACTGCTCACTTATTCAGTATTTTGTTTATACTTAGTTCACAGGACACTTAGTATTCTGTTCGTATTTTTATTAGTTTTGCTGATAAACAATAAGTATTGTTTATATTTGTTTCTTAGAGTAATATTTTGAGGTTAGATATCACTAATACGGATTTATTAGGAAACATTCTTTTAATTAGTTATTATTTTTGGTGTCGTTTCAGTTACCTTTATTAGGAATCCTATACGGTAAAACTGTAGTTGATAATGACTTGCATAGATGTCGCTAATAGTTCAGAAATAGGATTTTATTTACCTGAAGGGTTCATACCGGTTGATAAGGTCGATTTTCGCTCTTTTCTTGATGAACTCTGTACAATGGTGGTGTCATTTTGACGAGTGTTTATTTTCTGTAATCATCGAAGTAATCCTTCATGTATTTTTATTTAAAGTTAGTGAAAATGAATATTTAAACAATGCGGAAGATATTATAACTGTTATTTTATACAATTATGCATTTATAACGTTTCGATGGACATCGAAGACTTAGAATGACATGTAAGTTAAGTTTTTCTGTTTCTTAGAATATTTCTGAGATATAATTATTGTTTTAGCACCATTAATTAAGCACCATAAAGCACCATTATTACTACATTAATTAAGCACAATCACTAGACCATTAATTACTCACCATTTCTATACCATTAATATGGAATTATATTAATTTAAGTTGAAGTTTATTTTGGTATATTTGATATACAAGTTCTCCGCATGGAGTGATGTTCTGTTGGAACATGGTTCTGTAATTTTTGGCATAGATAAATTCTATGTAACCGTCTAGCAGACAAATTTTATATTGGACATAATTTTCAAAAGTATATTTAATCCCGGACAACATTTTCAATCGTACATTTTATCCTGGAAGATAATTTTTCCAAAGTAGATGGGACAGCCTATATTTTTTTTTCTTTCATTTGAGAAATGAATTCATCAGCATAGGGGAGACTTGCACAGATGGAGACGATGGAATTCATACCTCATGGATTTTGCAGAAACCAGCTAAGTACTCATTCTGAAAACTTTTGAAAGCAATATTTCATATTTTTAAATTCTTTTATTTCAATATTCTTATAACTGTAAACTTTATCAGATCTGATATAGTATTGATTAATACTATATGCCCTTCTGGCTTTTGTTCATTTTTAGGTACTTATTTTTTTTAAAACATTTAATCTCATTTATTAATTATTAAATATCATACTTTTGATTAAATGATTTCTAACTTAAGCATGACTTTTATACACTGCAAGAAATGATTGTTGTTTACATACATTTCTTGGTGCTTGCTGAACTTCATGTTTTCTTTATACATTTAAGTCGAATGATTTCTGAATTTAGTAATTTTTATTAAGATTTCTTTAATTATATCTTAATATAATTACACATATTTTTTATATATATTAATACATTACTTGATGTGCTTTCATTAAGTTTATTTATAATAAATTTCTCAAATGAATTATCTTATTTTATTTAGGGGTTATATTTTCTCAAACTGAAAAGCTTAAGTATTTACACTAGGTTGTTACTTACCTAAAGGAGTAAAAGCTAAAGTAACTGGCGCCCCTAACAACATTAATCAATTCTTTCTATTTTTCCCTTGCCCATACCCATTGCTCCGCTGTCAAAACTAGCCGTTGGCAGTGAACGTATTAATTACGGTACAATACTAGAAATTAAAAGACGAACTATTATTATCTGTTCACTGAAGTTGAAATGATAGTAAACTCAAGACCATTGACGAAAGTATCATCTGATCCATATGATCTAGAAGCTTTCCCCCAATCATTTTATTTTGTGATGATCTATAATCACACGTGGCATGAATACAACGACGAGTACCTTCAATTTCAATAAGATCGATCGTATCGTGAAGCCTACATTTAACAAAACACTACGAACAGGAAGATGAATAATCAACGTGGGGAAGATATTTTATAATTGAAATATTTTTTTTTAAGTTTATAATTTTAACCCGTTAGTGGTACTATGTGCTTGAGACACACAAGTCCAACTTGCTACCATTCAGTCTCAGATTAGGAGAGGTATGAGTAGTTGTCTATATCTAGAAATAGATGTCGCACAGGTCTACATCAATCTAATGGCTATATTTTTTGCGAGTAGTGTCTAAAAACGTTTTCTTAATCAGCGTGCAGTTGACTCTTGGTACTGAAGAGGGCCAGCAGCCCGAAACTGTCAGTCTACCAATATCACTCTGTACGATGATTAGAAAATAGATTGATGGAATAATAAATTAATTTTTATAATTTGTTTAAAATTAAAAATTTCTGTCCTTACATATTTATATACACGGGAATTAACTATTTTGGACCACTATGTTACAGTGGGTCGACACTGAGAAACTATGGGGAGTGATATTTACGTTTAAACGTAAGAGCTATTCATCTGGAAGTAGCTCAGTCTTTGAATACTGACCGCAGTAATGGCGAGAAGATTTCTAAGTAGGTCATGTAACTGAAATATTCTCAGACAACGGGACAAATCTGCTAGAAAGAATTACAAGAATTGATCACGAAAAAATTAAAGATTCCATGACAGAAAAGGTATAAAATGGAGTTATACCCACGGCATCACAGCATATGGGAGGGGCATGTGAATGATTGGTCCGGACAGTTAAAAGTCCATTTTATGTTATTTTAAAATACTAGAAATTAAAAGACGAACTATTATTATCTGTTCACTGAAGTTGAAATGATAGTAAACTCAAGACCATTGACGAAAGTATCATCTGATCCATATGATCTAGAAGCTTTCCCCCAATCATTTTATTTTGTGATGCGCAAATAAAGAAACACGGTTTGAAGAAAGCAAAATCTGACCTTAGAGTTAATGGAAAAATTCACGTCTAGTAAATTGTTTTTGGAATAGATGGAAAAGGGTACTCCCTTTTTGACTATAAATAAAAGAACAAAGTGGACGACAGAAAGTAAATCTTTACAAGATAATGAAATTGTATTTTAGTCGATGATGATGTTCCACGAAGATCATGGAAATTGGGAAAAGTACTGAATGTATACTCAGGAAAAGACGGCCGTGTAAGAGTGGCAGATATTAAAGCAAGGTACCTGTCACCAAAATTTGCAGAATAATAGATGAAGGAAAATAAATTCCTTCACTAGTGGGGAGAATTTTTTATTTTTATTTTATATTTTCTTATGAATAATTAAGACAAATAATATCTGGATTTACAATATACTTTATAAAAAAGTGCAGGGCTTATTAATGGTATAAAACATGGAACGGCGGAATAACTTTGAAAAAATAATAGAATGGCTATAGACTTGGAGCACTTCAAAATTACTATTAAACAGTTTAATATGGTACAAATGACCTTAAATAAGGTCCCAGAATGACCTTAAACAATAAATAAATAAATAAATGTTATTGACGAAGACAAGTAGGAAGTCAAGGAGTTAATTCAACGTCAAGAAAATGTCAGATAATATATTGATTGTTAATATTATAGTTATTTTACGACGATAAGAGGCTATTTAACAGTAATTAAGAGCCCATTATCAAATAATTATTATTTTGTTCCAATTGCAATAGCTCATAGGTTCCAAAACAAAATCCTTTTTAAGATATTTGCAAAAGCCTAATTGAAACCACAGGAAACCCTTTGCAAGGTACTTATTGCAAAGATTAGGAATCGCTATTCAAAGAGGGAAAGGAATTGGCGTTTTGGGTACTTTGGGTACGTAATTTTAATTACGGTGATGGACATTAGCGAGAATAACTATAAAAAATATCGAAAACACCTGTTTCATGAACTCTGTGATTACATGCCTTTCAAACACGAAAGTTGATGGAATACGAAGGACAGCTATATGCTGGAAATCAACAACAGTATAACAAGTATGCGTGGAACTTTTTAAGACATTTGCCGATGTGATAAAAGTTGTGGGCAGATTAGTCTGAACGGGTAGTAAACACAGTTTCCCTCAAGAGCCAAATTCAGCGTTTCGCCCCCCCCCCCCCCCAATTTATAGGCTACACACATGCAAAAGAATTTCTGCTGTACCTTTTAGAGGGACTTCATGAGGACGTTAACAGGGTCACGACAAAACCTAAACCTATTTTGACCAAAATAGATGAAAAGTAAAGTCATTATGAAAAATCTACAGAATCATGGTCCAGATACCTTCGGATGGACGACTCTCGCATTTTGGACCTCTTCGTCGGACAACTGAAATCCACCCATTGCAGCCATTGTTCCGTCACATTTGAACCATACTGGTACCTTTCTCTCTCTCTTCCACAACACACCGGTCAACTAAGGTTGTCACATTGCTTGGAATCTTTCACACGGCAGGAATCGTTGGACTTTGATGGAAAACCTACTTTCAAAATACAAAGCACCGAAAATGCACAAAATTCTTTTCTTTTAAACGCTTCTCCCCGATGACAGTTTCAGAGAAAGCTCAGTCACCGAAGACCACTGTAGAAGAATTAGATATGAGCAATTATGCCGCAGTCCATTGTATCATCCAGATACATACGCCATTATGGTACCACTAATAGCGTACACCTCCTATATCGTCTCTATAATCACACGTGGCATGAATACAACGACGAGTACCTTCAATTTCAATAAGATCGATCGTATCGTGAAGCCTACATTTAACAAAACACTACGAACAGGAAGATGAATAATCAACGTGGGGAAGATATTTTATAATTGAAATATTTTTTTTTAAGTTTATAATTTTTGTTATTTATTTATATCAGAATGAAAAAAATGATTTTTTTTTCTGATTCTGATTCTGAAGTCCAAAAAAAATTTTTCTAATTTTCTTGAATTGTTTTTTCTCAAATTTAAAAAGTAAGTTTTTTAACGTTTTTTTTTTTTCATTTTGATGATTACACAATGTTTACTGAACATTATTTAGAAACAATATGTATTGTGTACACTTGTTCCTTTAATTGTTTTGTAAAACTTTGATCAGTTGGTCCGGAAAAACGGATTGATTGATCAATTTGAAAATTTACATTGAGCTGTAAAAAATATGCTAGGCATTAGTCGTTTCATTAAAAAGTAAATAAGCATATTCTAAATAACCGTAAAAATTATTTTTATTTTAGTTGTTTTTTTATCGGTAGATCCTTGTATAGAATTCAAGTTTTTAAAATGGCCCTTTGGTTTACTGTGCGGTCATTAGTTGCTGAGATATCAATAATCAAAAACAAAAGGTTCCTTTTTCATTTAAAGAGATACTCAGATATCCCATCGAAAAACCGACGTAGAATAAAAAACAAATTAAATCTGAATAAACAAGCTCTGACCAATGCATTGGTTTCACCATGAAAAAATTTCCCAATCCGTGGACCCAAAAAAAAAATGTCCAAAAACTACGCCCCTTCGTGGTTCTAAAAATTTAATTTTTAATTAATCTTGGGAACCCTTTGTGTTAAAGCAACAAGACTGCATGTGATCTCCTTATTGGCCTATTAGTCAATGGCATTACATGTACCAGGGACGTCCGAAAAGGCCCCCTTATAACTTTTTTGCTTAACTTTTTTGTGGGTTTATTATTAAAATATTATTCACCAGGTAAAAGCACTCATATCTAATCGTTCTCGAGAAAATTAAAGACAAAATTACACGTTTCGAGAAAAAAAAATAAAATGTTAAAACCAAAAATTTTAACATAAAAGCTAAAAAAAGTTCCCATGGGAGACCGTAATTCCGTTCGAATCGATTTTTGGAACCTCATGTACAGAAACTTTTTTTTTCTTGGTTTGTGATGTACATTATGATATATTACTTGGTTTTAAATACTTTAGTTAGTTTTTGGTTCTCAAAACCTATAATTTTTCCTTTTGAAGTAACTAGTTGAAGTAACTGCAAATGCCATTGGCTAATAGGCCTTAATAAAGAAAGATCACATGCAAAATAATATTGCTATAACACTTTTTTCATATTTTTTTATTAGAATCGGAGTGTAAAAGTGCGCCAGTTCTGAGACACCCTTTATCTTAGATCGGACACCCAGTATAATTCGTTTTCTTTTTAGATACAGCAACATTTTACAGCCAGATTCGTCGTTTATACCAGGATTATCCCTGAGTTTATGCTCTTTTGTGTTATTTCAAATGGAGCTACCTAAACAAAGGTGAGTATTATAATAATTTAATTATTTCATTAATAAATTAAATAATTTCTAAGGAATCAACTACCTTCATAAATTTTTAAGTAATTATAATTATATTTATAATCTTCTTTAAAGAACAATAAAAAAGTAAATAAAAATACTACTACTAATAATTAGACAGGATTTTAGGGAGTCGTGACGTCAAAATGCATAGCCGGGTACAATAACTACAAATTCATATTAATTTTATAAAAATGTTTAATATGTTGCCAAACTACTACATTACCAAAGAAAATTATATAAATATTATGAAAAGTAAAAAAATTTATTTAAGTAAAATAAAATTTAAAAAAATAATTCCTAAAACTACGATTTAGTTGGTCTCTTTAATAATCCAAATTTAATTTTATAGTATTTTGGCATGGTGGCTGGGTATTACTTTTACCAAGTAAAAAAAATAGTTTTTTATTCGCAATAAAAGGTTACGTGACTTTTATAACGTAATTAAAATTAATTTAATATTTTTTTATTTACTTTATATATATATATATATATATATATATATATATATATATATATATATATATATATTGTCCTTGCTCCTCATCTTCTTTATGGGTTTGTGTTCACATGTCTTAAAATATTAGTTTTTCTTTTCCAGGATGTCTTTTTACAAAATGTGCAGTATAAAATATTGCTGTCATACTCTAGTTTTTTATAATCTTCAATCCACGATTTAACCGTAGTAAGTAATGGTTTTACGAACATTTTATTAAGGGATTTAACATAAAATGAACGGTGACAAATGAATAGGTATTAGATTAGACCCAAACGAAAAAGTTGGAGCAAAAAAAGATATTAATTTGCATTGCTGTCAAACGAAATGATTCAATTTCCTTGCAACAAAAACCTTGTTTACATATTACATGCTTGATCTTACATTTCAAATGGATTTCACCTTCCAGTCATTTAGTATTTTATTTAAAATCCATTTGAAATCGTTATAATGTACTCTGCAGAGATATAAAAGCTCTAAACTTGTTTCCGTATGCGTATTATAATAGGAAAAAAAAAGTTGAGTAAAAATAATAATTTTGAAGAAATTTTTAAAAACATTTTTCACAAGTTATAAACTTCACGTGAGCTGTTATTGCGAATAGAAAAGGATAGGCCAAGCAGATTTTTTTTAAGTTGATACAATACTATTAAATAAAATTTGGATTATTTATATAAAAAGTCCAACTAATTCATAATTTTCGTACTTGTTATATTTTTTAATTTTCTTTTACTTAAATAAATACGCTAGGGGATTTTCATAATATTTATATACTTTTCTTTGTAAATGTAGTAGTTTGATAGGTAATAAAACATTTTTATAAAATTATTATTCTGTTGTACCCGGCTATGGATTTTGACGTCACGACTCGGTAAAATCCGATCTCTACTAATAATAATAATTTACTACCTATGGCTAGTAATGCCGCAGTATTTTATTACTTATGACTATTAATTTCGCAGTAATAAAGTGTTATTATTTAGGTAAAAATTACTAGTGAGCAGTGATTATAAATTTCAGTAATTTTATTTTATTACACTAATACTCGTGGTTAAAAATTTTGCAGTATTATTGTTACAGACCAGTAATTTAAAATTACACATAATTAATTACTAAAGTAAATAATTATGTCAGGAAATAATAATTTATTCTTACTTAAATTTGGGTTTGTGGAAGCAACCGAAAAAATATAGACGTGATATTTGAAAAAATAAAGTTGGGGGTATGTTCTGCTACAAGGTGTAGGGTGGATTTAATTTTGGGCCACTTTTTATACACTTGTCTTATTTAAACTATCTTTTGCAGAAATTAATTCTCTTTTAGATACATATGTAACTATAGGGTTTTTAAATGTTTTTTACCACTTCTCAACTTAAAAATAGCAGGTATAATATTCCATTGTATTTGCAAGCCCAAGTATCCATTACAACAAAAAAATATAGGGATGATATTTAAAAATATATAGTTGAGGAGGAGGGGATTTTATTGGCCACTTTTTATATTGCTGTCCCATTTAAAGTGGTTTTTGCAGAACTTGATTATCTCTTTTAGTTTTCGAGAAAATCGCTGGGTAAGTAGTTGGGCCACCCGGTATAAAAGTGGAGTTAGTAGTCCCAACACACGTTGCGGTGCTATGACAATTTAAATCAACTTCAAATTAACCCATCTGTTTCTGTACGTCGATTCAATTGAGTTCTAAGGATGATTTTGAACAAAAATATAAAAAAAATCTATCGAGCTAATACGCATGCGTGACTAGATTAATTGCTTAATTTATTTAGTTTTGTCATGTTCATAAGCGCCATGGGCTTTTTATAGGCATGGAAATATAATTTTTTTATAATTTTAACACATTGGCCAATTTCCTCACTAAATGTCAAAAAGTTGTCAATATATTTTTTTTTTATATTTCAGGTAGATATAGGTGGGAAGCAACAAAATAATATATTTGGTGGACCAACTTAAAAATTATAAGTGAAACCTTGCAAAGAAAGTTTTTTTTTTAATTATAAGAAATTGATATTTCCATGGCTACGGGGTGGGCCACATATGACCATGACTTTTATTAAGCAACTAACCTAGATTATTTTAACCTCAAATTCATATACAATAAAAAAAAATTAATAATTTTAGAAAAAAAACATTGATCACAAAAAAAAAACAAAACCTAGATTTTGGCAAAATTTGGTCCGAAACATATTTTTATAGGGAATAATAAAATGAGGTGGTAGCTCGTTAATATTTCGAATTTTCGCATCCTGATACGGGAATTTTAACTTAATAAGAAAAAGTGCTACATAGATTTTTTTTATTCTGGGTCAAAATCATCCTTACGTCAGGTGGGTTAATTTGGTTGACTTAAATTGTCCTATGCTATATGCTATAGCTGAGCTGTTTTACGATCGACATGCTGCACTTTTCTGTTTGCTGTCATGGTAACGAGCAGAAAAGTAAAATACTAAGATAGGTTATTTTGAAGTGAAAACTTCATTTGTTTTTGTATAAATGTTATCTTTTCTATTAGATCGTAGAAAAATTAATTTTTGTGAAGGGGAAAAAATCTTTGGCCTTAAAAAATCCTCCGGAATTCAGTTTAATTGTTATTATTATTATTATAATAATTCTCAATATTTTTCAGTAATAATTGCACTAGTAATAAATTGGCAAATAATTAATGACTGCTAATAATAAATTACTGGTAGTAATAATTCAACTAGTAATAAATTACTGCCAATATTAAATTTATAGTTATTATCTTATCCTTTGGTATGAAAAAATTTCATTTTCATTTTTGAAAAATTTGGACATCACCTTTTGATCATACATGACTGAAATATAAAACGATGTGGACAAAATAGAAAAGAATTTGTGTAAATGGGCAGAATTTCCTTGACCTTAATTATTATTATAATAATAATTCTAAGTAATAAATTGGCAACTAGCTAATTACTGCCAATTAGTAGTAGTAATTCAAACAGTAATTGTCAATACAAGTAATAAATTACTGCTAATAAATTTCTAGTAGTGATAAAAATAGTAATAATTTGGAAAGTACCTAATTAGTTACATTGGCAATAATTAATTACTTTCCAAATTATGACTAGTTTTACTACCAGTAATAATTACTCGAAAATTTCTGTGAGGATCGTTAGCCCTTTGGTATATCCAACAAATATTTTTATTATTAATATAAGTTTTTGTTGTATACACATTTGAAATTTATACCCTATCCCCTTTAAAACTTACAGGGTCTAGGTACCGGTACCTACATCAATATTTTCGTTGGAAAATATAACCCTGTATGTGAAAGTAAAATTTTACACTGTCCAACAATACATACAAACTGTTAAACAGCTTTTCAAAAGTCCGCCCCCCCAACTTTAACAAGCCAAATAATTTTTTGGTATATATTTGGTATGCTCACGATTTTCGTCAATTTTTTTTTTCAAAAATGGTTTATTTCATGATGCAAATACATCAGTTATACTTTTAAACTTTTAATTATAATAAAATTTTAGAAAAAAACTTAAAAAGTGGCATTTTTAGCAATAAAAAATTAAAAAATTTATAGACGAATAGATAATTTTATGCTTCTCTTTTCATTTAAAACATGTCGCCCTTTGCCCTCCTGTCTCCATTGTGAACCCTAAGCATATCAAATATATACTAAAAAATTATTTTGGTTAGTTATTTAAGTGTTTTAAATTTCAAGATATCCTCAATGTTAAAGGGGGGGCGGACTTTTGACACGCTGTATAATAATGATATCCGCGACGATTCAGGCAGGGCTGAGGGCTTTTGTCAGGATTTGGCTCTATTCTTATGTGTAGCCCACCTGTTAGAGAAAAACCCACGAGATTTTCAAAAATGCCCCGTTTCAAAAATATTTATTTATATTTTTTCCAAAATTTTTAAATTTCTCGAAAATGTGATATTGACGTGCAGTAACTTATTTAACTTAGAGAACTGCTGTTTTCGCCATTAAAAAAATCATATTTTTTTCTATCTATTTGAGAAAAGTTTTTCTCAAAAACAATTTTTTTTATTTTTTTTGGATATATCAGGACCAAACTGCATGTCATATTTTATTGTGTCATATAGTTTGATAAATCATTTCAAACCTTGTAAAATTCTCTATTCGAACATAGATTTTTTATTTTTTCGAAAAAATTTTTAGTGTTAAAAAAAATTGTACCAAGGGTATTAAGTAGATGTTTATGCCCTGCCCTGCCCCCTTTTATTTTTTATTACCCTATTGTAAATCCGCTCAAGTCCGGTTTATGCACCATTTATACCCGCGCAGACCTGTCATTTACAATAGGGTAATAAAAAATAAAGTAACAATTACAATTTTATATTAAACTATAATAAGCCGTGAAGATATGTAATGCTACCCATTCCATTATACAGAGTGGTCCATTTATCATGAAAATCCTTAATATTTTAACATAATTAAATATAATTAAACAAATTTATTAAAGGTATGAAATGGTTTATATTTGATGTTTCCGTGACAGTGTAGGTAGGGGGGCAAGGTGGAACATTTTTTTTTAATGGGTAGGGGGTTGTGTGACATCAATTTAAAGCTTATAAAATTCCCTTTTTGACCATATAATTATTATATTTTATTTTAACCATTTTTTGAGGGTGCTGAATTTTAATTCTTTTTATGAACGTAGTTCATTATTGTTTTTATTGCTTACTAACTACTAACTACATTATAGTGTACTTTATGACCCGCACGGGCATAAAAACAAAAAACACGATGATTAACACAGCCTTTCCCTAGTAACAACATAGATATAACTAGAGGGGTGGGGGATCTTGGCCCCACCAAATTTTGTTAAGCACCCCCCCAAAAGTCCAAATCAAACTATAAAAGTAAAATAACCCATATATTTTTTAAGTATAGGGGACAATCCACGCCCCCACGGTATTAATAGATGTGTATGCCTCCGGGCGACACAAAGATCGGCCTCAGGGCATAAACATCTACCTTGGTACATAAATAACTATTTTTCTACTTTTCAAATTCTCATTTATAGTTGTTATTAGACTAAAAGTATAATTTATATTTTTCTATCGAAAATAATTATTAAACAAAAATTGTTTGAATTTTTTTAAGAAATTTTGACAAAAATTTCCATTTTCAATTTTTTTTAAGCCTCAATTTTTTTTCGAAAAAATAAAAAATCTATGGTCAAATAGAGAATTTTACACGCTTTAAAATGATTTATTACCCAAACTACTTTCCACCATTGTGTCTGCTAAACATATACACTATTTTGTGCCTCATTTTTGTTTAAAACTTTTTTTGAAATAGTTATTAAAATATTAAAGATTGTCATGGACCACTTTGTATAATAGAATGCATAGCATTACATATCTTTACGGCTTATTAATATAAAATTGTATTGAAATTATTTTTTATACCTACTATATTAATATACAAATAAAATAAAATATTTTTAAAGATTAATTTCATGGTAACTTTTATTTTAATATATTATTATTAAAGGCTGTTAAAAAATGATTATAATAAAAAAAGAGTCTTTTTTTCTGCGGCTGTAAGGTGAGAATATGGAATTACCCAAAATAGTTGATTTTATTTCAGTTTTTTACTAAAAATATAATAGCCCCTTACTGGTTTAATGTAAAATTATCTTCATATATTCATAAATAATTTTAATAATTTACTAGTTATTATTTTAATAATTTACTAGTTGTTATTTTAATAATTTACTAGTTATTATTTTAATAATTTACTAGTTATTATTTTTAAAAACTGGTACACTACTAGTTTTTGTTTTTTAGATGCCTTCCGGCCATTTGACACTTTCCAATTTTTACACTTTAGAGTGTGTTTCGCCAGAATTTTTTGGGGTGGTATTGAAACCTACCCCCAAAAACTTAAAATATTTTTTTAACCCTATTATTTGACCAAAAATTATAAAAAATATATAATTTGTAGTGCTAGTGAGTAGCTATAATTTGTTTTTTTAATATCTGAAATAGTTACCGAGAAAATCGACTAAACTTTTTTTAATGCTATTATTAACCTTAGGGGAGGGGGTAGAATAAGTTCGTTCGTTTTTAGGACATTTTTCTCAAAAACCATTTTTTATTTTTTTGAAAATTTTATGTATTGATTAAAAAAATCAATAAATAGCACTTTTCCGACTTTTTCATATTTTCGAAGGGGGCGTTTTTGAATAAAATACCGGTTTTTCTTAGACCATAAAAGATAATCAAACAAATCCGAGATCCATGTCATCGGCCCTACAGGGATCGGCGCGGATGAATCACAATACAATATTATAGAATATTATTGTATATCTTAAAAATCTATTATCATGAAAAAGGCATAAAATATGACATGCACACAATAGTTTTAAACGGTAAACGAGAACAAAAGTTGGCAAAATTCCGATTTTCGTCCATATTATTGGTTCTAGCAGAAATAGCAAAAAAGTGCTATTTTTTTATTTTATATATTATTTGCAATACTATGTTAATTAGTCTTTCTCGAAAATCGCAGTTCTAAACTGATTTGGAATGTGTGCATTTGCGATTGAGTTCAGAACTTCCATTTTTTAAAAGGTGTACTTGCATTTTCTCTCTGGCAATGAAAATTTTTTGCATCAATTTGGTTGGACTAAAATATACTCACAAAAAGCTGATTTAATTGTCCCGTATACGGGACTACGCGTAGTAACGACCAACCCCAGATGTGCAAATAATTAAGAAGTTTTACTTAAAGGCATAGATATATTAGGTCTATAGCGCTATTACTATCAAAAATGAAAGATCTAATAACACTGTGTAACAAAGAAAAATGTAATTTGAACGCAAACAAAGGGGTATTTTAAACATGTTTTTTAGTTAATTAATAAAACTTTTGTCCAGCCTTTTTAATAAAGCACTAAAAAATCCAACTAATTTAGGCCTAAATAAAGTCCTCCATGTATTCTAATAATTTTCCTATACTAATTTAATAAACAAAAAAATATTTTACAATATTTAAATGTTTTTCTTTAAAACCTAAGAATTGAGCTTTGCTTTAAACATATTTAGAATCAACATGAAAAATACTATAAAAATCAATAAACAGAATTTGCAAATTAATGATGTTCTTGCAGAAGAATATTTAACATTTACCAAGAACGAGTTTTCAGGATTTCACTGTCAATAGTTCTACATGTTCTTTAAACCTATTCAGGCTTTAGGAGTGCAGCACAGTGGTCAGTTTTAATAATCTGGCGCGGAAAAATTATTTTATTTAGTAAAGAGGAGTTATCAAGGATGCTGAAACCGAATCTGTTAAAAAAAAAATTTAAATTCAAAATGGCGGATCCAATATGGCGGCCAAAAGGATTAGATTGTATTGGTTTCTGATGAAAATTGGTATGCAAGGGTTTTCGAGGATGCTAAAACCGAATCTGTTTTTAAAAATTTAAAATTCAAAATGGCGGATCCAATATGGCGGCCAAATCTGTTAATTTTTATTAGATTCTGATGAAAATTGGTATACAAGGGGTTTCGAGGATGCTGAAACCGAAACTATTTTTAAAAATTCCAAATTCGAAATAGCGGATCCAATATGGCGGCCAAATGTTGATTTTTATTGGATTCTAATGAAAATTGGTATACGATGGTTTTTGAGGATGCTGAAACCAAATATCTTATTACAAATTCAAAGTTAAAAATTCCGAATCCAAAATGGCGGCAAAATCTGTAAAATTTTATTGGATTCTGATGAAAATTGGTATTTAGTGATTTTTGAGTATGCTGAAACCGGATAATATTTAAAAAGGAGGGTATCGTATTTTGGGCTAAATGGCCTCCATCGATAAGACTTTACATGCTTATAGATACATAAAAAAACAAGTACTTAGCCAAAATTTCAGCCATTTTTACAGCCCGGAACATACTTGAAATTATTATTTTACTAACAATGAACTTAGGTTAATGCACGATTTAGCAACGTTGCACGTCATGAAGGTTGTGAGTCATGTGGAAATAAACAAAGGTTATGTGCTGTTAACAGACTAAAAATCGTTTTTTTTTTGCATTCTATGTGAAAAATAATGCTCTTAAAATGTAAAAAGTTATTAAAATATGGAAGACAGTTAATGTTTTATTTGTTAAATATAAAAAATTCATCATTGGATCTATAATGGATATAGTTTGGAACTGTGGTCGAAAAATTAAATTAGAGAACATATTTTAGATGAGTAAATAGGTAATGCACGAATAGTACCTAAAAACTTCCGGTATCTTACACTATTTGCGAGTCTCAATATACTTTTTTGTCAATATAGTTATCGCACCCGAAACATTTAATAGGAACCATTATAGCTGATGAATAATACACCTATATCGACGTTATAATAAAACGCACAAAACGATTAATTAGGCTAAAATTCACACTGCGCATCACGTGTTTTAAATAATACATTGTTGTCAGGTTTACGTAACACACAATTGTTTACTATTATTTATCTAATTTTAATTTTTAACAAATAAACTTTGTTATCAGTTTTTCATCATTTCTTTCCATCATTTTGCACTTTTTCAAGTAAAAACATATTTTTCTCATTTAGCCCAAAAGTCTCATTTAAAACGATATCCTTCTTTAAAACTTAAAACGGCGTATCCAATATGGCAACCAAAGTATAAGTCTATTCTGTTAAAATCGAGCATTTTTCATACGTCGGCCATCTTTGTTTTATAATTTTATTTTTTTGAATTATATCTCAACATATATTTATTAAACAAAGATTTAACAAAAAACTAAAATAAATCTGGAAAAAATATTTTATTTAAAATTGGCATCAATCCACGTTAGTGGCTTTTTAATCGCTGTCGCTATCGCTACTAGACTCTCGCTGAACTTGAGGTTCCCGGGGCGTTTTTAGCATAAATAGTACTTCTTGGGGCAAAGATTCGCTTTTTCTTTTTTTGATTTTACGTAGACTTGTGATTAAGGGATCAGAAGAGATCAGGAGCATATGAAGCATGTCCTCCATTGTTTTTTGTCGGCTGAACTTACGGGAGTGATATTCCCGAAAGCTCTTGGAGTCTTTGTTACGGGCTTCTTGTGCTTCCGACATTTGTCCAATTGGTAGCACAGCAGTGTTTATTAATACTCCTCCGTGGATGAGTATTTTGTGTAGGCTTGGGGCATGTAATACCATGAATATAGCGACACATACAGCTTAGCAGTGTCAAGGCAGTATTTTTGGAATTTTTCGACATCAATCTCATGCCCGCATGCAATGGTCGTTAGAACTACATGCAATCTTTTTATTAGGGTTTCATCGATTCCTGTTATAGCCGAAGCTTTTGCGGAATTTTTAAAAAACTTTCTTGCGGTATTTCCGTCGTTGGTCGTACCGAAGCCAGGTTTTGGAATGTCGACTAAAAGACCCATTTCTCGTCGAAATTTTTCTTGTGTCTTTTTTTCTCACGTCTACGGCTGGCTTGTCTGCTTTCCTTACAGACCATTTCTTTACGTCCAGCTTGTAGGAAATATGAAGTAGGCATTCAAAGCATTTAATCCACGCATGTAAGCTGGATATACCTAACTCCACATTTTCTGCAACAAAAAGTCGCGTTTTCATAGCTTCTATATCATTCATCAAGCTTGGTGTTGCATGGCATAAGTGACAATTTTGTGCTGAAGAATGTGCGAGCCAACTGCAGATTTTGCCGTCGATCATAGTCAATGCAAAGATAGATGTGCAGTGGAAAATATTGTTATTAATTTTTACGGGACTAGGCCGAAGACTGGCGATCTGACTCTTGTCTGAGATGGAAATCAACAGGGACAAAAGTATAGTTTTCGGTATCTTAGAAGCCTATTTTTTTGTTTATAGTTACATTCTACACTAACTGCAGCACACGAAACCTAATATAAATTTTATAAAATTACGCCTACGCCTATTTAAACTGGATGCTTTAAAAGTATACTAAAATACACTGCCCAGTAAAAAAGCTACCCCATTTTTCCACCCCGCGCGTAAAATGGATTTTTTATTATCAAATTCACTTTAGCAACCTCAAAAACCCAAACATAGCACTTTTTACAAAAATTACCTCCCGGGGATGAATTTAATTTTTTTATTACAAGATTTAGTTTTAGCAACCACAAAAACCCCTTAATAACAATTTTCACAAAAATCACCCCCCACCCATGAGCCGGTTTAGAAAAAAATATTTTAAGATTTAGTTTTAGCAACCTCAAAAACCTCTATATACAAATTTTCACGTATATATGGAAAATATTTCAAAATATTTACCCCCTCACCCCCGTGGGGGTGGAGTTAGAATTTTTTTATTTTCAGATTCGCTATCAGCAACATGAAAAACCCCAATATACATTTTTTCACGAAAACTGCCCCCACCCCTCAGGGGGTAAAATTTAAAAAAATATATCAGATTCAGATTCTTCGAGCCAAAACAACCCTATTTACCAATTTTGACGAAAATAATTAAAATATTTAAAAATATTTACCCCCTCACCCCCGCGGGGTTGGAGTTAGGAAAAATTTATTATCATATTCAATTTCAACAACTTTAAAAACCCCTATATACCATTTTTCAAATTTTTATAAAAAAAAAGATCTATTTTTGTGGTATTATACATTTGTCCCTCTAGATTACCTTCTCAGACAAATATTTGCGTGTGGCTGCGGGTGGCTGCAAATTACTCTAAGATAAATCGAAACAGCTATATATACTTGACATAGTGCAGTCTTTATTATAATTAATCACTAAAAAAGTATATATAGTCCATCAAATTCAACAAAAACAGCTATTTCTGAAAAAATATTTTTACAACCCAACGTAGAAGTCACATTAAATTTTAAAATAAAATCTAAATGTTACTTACCCATGTTACAATTTTCAAAAGAAAAGACCAGAAAAATCTAAAAAACATACACACACTATGCCATAGAACACTCGACTGACAAATAAACAAAAAAAAAACCGGTTTTGTATCTGCTCGCGGGGAATTACCCGTTTGCGGATCCAACAATTTTTTTTTTAATTATATTATAATTAAAAGTATAGTTGACTTACTTTTTCCTGGGTCAAAATTTTTTTAATGATATTTTTTTTTGTATTTTTTCCGAGCCAGATTAAATAAACTGACCACTGTGTGCCGTGGGTGTTCACCAAAACCACCTAAAATTCTAAAAACTATTATTTTGCTATTAGTATATAAATATGATGATTCATCTTTCCAAGTCGAAAGACGTCTAGTTGCGACTGTATAAAACGTCTTTTAAAACTTTAAACATTCTCCTCAATATAAAAGAAAATAACGGATAGATTATATTATTTTTGGCCCTAAATTGTTATAATCATAAATAAATGGAATATATTATCAAACGTCGTGAACTCGACTTTTTCCATCCAACCGTGTTTTATTGTATGTGTAAATTACTGAAACTTTTTTAAATTTTAGGAAATATTACGATTATTTATCATATTTTATAACAGCTATGGTAATGGTTAGTTTAATATATTCAACTTTAACTCTATATAGATTAAATTACATATTAACCTTGGTTATAACTGTGATAACTTTGCATCAAATATTGGCACCAGACGAGTTAATGGAGAATCCTGAAGAAAATATTGATAAATCTGAAATAATCAAAGAAAAATATGAAAAAAATAAAACCAAAGTTGAATAATTTTAAGCTAAATATAGGTTTTCAAAGAAAGTAATTATTTTTCTTTTTTTTTAGTTTTTTTTGTTTAAATATGTTATATGTTACATTTTTTTTTTAAATATTATATTATACTAAATATTGCAGAAGTAATTATTTCAAGACCAAACCTCTGAAACTAAGGATTCCAGGTTTCGGGATTCCAGGTTTCGGGATTCCAGTTTTCGGTATTCCATTGGAATTTCAATTTATCCAGATCCCAAAGTCCCCATCCTGACCCTGAAAGTTTAAACAGTGACTATAAACGTATTTTTAAACAAGTTTTGAAGATATGTCATTTCATTATACTATACACGGTGTATTTAAAATAGCATAGGAAATTTTAACAGGTACTACATGATAAAATATGACAAAAAGTTCCTATAAACATGTCTAAAAATGCATCATAAGGGAGCTACGCCCCTTTGAAATTGGCTAAAAAAATAGGTTTTTATTTAATACGGCCCATCTGTGTAATTTTCACGTACTTATTTAAACCAGGGGTGTGCGAAACGTGGGGGCCTTCTCAGTTTTTTGTCCCAAACTTTTTTCTGTGTAACTTTTTTGCAATTTTATTTTTGAAATATGATTCCTCAGTACATTACCTGTTAAACTTGGAGGGAATCTTCTACGTTATGTTTTTCTGCCTTTCTAGGGTCGATGAATGATGTTTCTCATCTTCTCCAAACAGTTTTTCCTCAATACGTTTTAAATTCCTCAGATTCTGATTTTAGTTTTGCTTTAGATCAATGGCTTTCCCTCTGCAAATTGGACGTACTTCCTGATGAGTTACCAAAGACACAAAAAGATTTTGATTTTGAACTTTTTCGGGTTCTAAGCGATCAAATCCTGAGCTGTCAAGATTAAAAGGGCAGGGCACGTCTTCTGGCTCTTCATGCCCCTGAGATTTGTGCTTGGTTAAATGTTTTGCCATCTGCTCCTCTTGGGAATTTTTTAGATAATTCAACCTTTCGTATTTCCCTCGCTTTAAGAGTTGGTCTTCCTGTGTGTGAACAGCACCTCTGCACTTGTGGCGAAACAGTGGATTTATATGGCTCTCACGAGCTAAGCTGCAAAAAAAAGTGCAGGACGGCTGTCCAGACACAGGATGATCAATGATATATCAAGCGAAGTCTAATTACCGCTGAATTTCCGGCTACTTTAGAACCAAACGGAATTAGTCGAGCAGATGGAAAACGAGTGGATGGGATATGGTTCCCTGGAGGGTAAAGCATTACTTTGGGACGCTACGTGTAGTCACACCATATCCTATATTAGTCAAACATGTAAAAAAGCTGGTGGGGCTGCACGTATTGCGGAAAATAAAAAATTTCGGAGGTATGAAGAGTTCAGAGATCGTTTTATCTTTGTGCCTTTTGCCGTTGAAACTTTCGGCCCTTGGGGTAATGAAGCACATAAACTTATTTCAGAAATCTGCAAAAAAATACCATGTAAAAACGCAAAAGCCTTCATTACCCAAAAAATTAGCTTGGCAGTTCAAAGAGGGAAGCTGCCTCGGTGTTGGGAACTTTAAAGGGCGAGGCGGGTTTAGAAGAGATTTTTTATTTTTAATTTTAATTTTAATTTTTATTATAATTATTTTTTGTTTTTATTTATTTATTAATTAATTAATATTTTAATTATTTAATTTTTGGGATATTGGATTTTGATCGTTATTTTCCACTGTGGATCACACAGTCCGTTAACGGAACTTGATAGAATCGTTTTTTTCTTACAATAAAAACTTTGAAACATAGAAAAATTTAAAGTTATTTATTTAATTTAGGTATGTTAGGTTAACTTACCTTAAGTTTTTAAAGCAAGATCTAATATTTTCTTGGACCTATTCATTTCTTCTTTAAAAAGCACATGACCACAAAAGATTTAGCCCTAATTAATACTAAAGTGCAGAACAATTTAAGTTGAAGTAGTAAAAAAATTATAGTATGCAACGTTGCCAAATCTTAGGGACTCATATCATATGACTACATAAAAATACATGCGAAATGCATGTCTACTTTGTCGCCATCTAGTTCAACTTCCGTGAACAGGCGCGTATATTTTAATGGTAATTACAATAATAGGGAGCCCTGGATAATTTTTGTCCTATTCTATTACTATATTTAAGGTTCAAAAAAACGATATACACTATAAAATATACGAAGCCCAAAACCGGGCCTCGTATGTTGGTAGTATTGCTTGTCAAACATGTAATTTCGGGCTGCCTATTGACGGATTATACGTATATATATATATATATATATATATATATATATATATATATATATATATATATATATATATATACATACTGCATACTGCAAGGTCCTCCGGTAATAGACAATTTGCATTTAATAGGTCATCCGGGTGCGATAAGTCATCCGTATACGGATGACTTATCGCATCTCGTGTAGAACGATCCGGTATACCATTCTACATCGGCAGGTAAATTTTCAGAGAGATGACTTATGTCGTGTTTTTGGATATTTCGTATGTTAGTTCCGTGCTTAGATTTATGTATTGGTTACGCCACCGTCGCGCGTATACTTACGCGTATATTCGGTTCCTATATTGCAGTGGAACAGTCATGGTTT
>CAUEHQ010000205.1:0-5000 GCA_958510825.1 Brachypterus glaber | reverse complement strand
CTGTCTCTGTCTGTCTGTCTCTGTCTGTCTGTCTCTGTCTGTCTGTCTCTGTCTGTCTGTCTCTGTCTGTCTGTCTCTGTCTGTCTGTCTCTGTCTGTCTGTCTCTGTCTGTCTGTCTCTGTCTGTCTGTCTGTCTCTGTCTGTCTGTCTCTGTCTGTCTCTGTCTGTCTGTCTCTTTCTGTCTGTCTCTGTCTGTCTGTCTCTGTCTGTCTGTCTCTGTCTGTCTGTCTCTGTCTGTCTGTCTGTCTGTCTGTCTGTCTCTGTCTGTCTGTCTGTGTCTGTCTGTCTCTGTCTGTCTGTCTCTGTCTGTCTCTGTCTGTCTCTGTCTGTCTCTGTCTGTCTGTCTCTGTCTGTCTGTCTCTGTCTGTCTGTCTGTCTCTGTCTGTCTGTCTCTGTCTGTCTGTCTCTGTCTGTTTGTCTGTCTCTGTCTGTCTGTCTCTGTCTGTCTGTCTCTGTCTGTCTGTCTCTGTCTGTCTGTCTCTGTCTGTCTATCTCTGTCTATCTCTGTCTGTCTGTCTGGTCTGTCTGGTCTGTCTGGTCTGTCTGGTATGTCTGGTATGTCTGGTATGTCTGGTATGTCTGGTCTGTCTGGTCTGTCCGGTCTGTTCGGTCTGTCCGGTCTGTCCGGTCTGTCCGGTCTGTCCGGTCTGTCCGGTCTGTCCGGTCTGTCCGGTCTGTCCGGGTTGTCCGGTCTGTCCGGTCTGTCTGGTCTGTCTGGACTGTCTGGTCTGTCTGGTCTGTCTGGTTGATTGATTGATTTGATTGATTGATGAAGAGAAACAAGATGAGAATTCGTACCTCAAACACTGCGGCCACCTACGGGCCTATTGTGTTATTCTTGGGTCTCTTGCTAGTCAAACAGCTTCGTTTCCTTTATCAGGCTTACTAGGCTGTTTACTAGATTTGAATTGGAGAGCATAGCTTTTGGGTTACCATTTTCCGGTTGCCGGTATCTCCAGCGGTGTAGAGCCAGGCAGTCAAAGAGAACATGAGAGGCTGTTTCCGCCTCCTCATTACACAGTCTGCATATTGGCTCATCACTATACACACGAATGGTGTGCATGTGTTTCCTCAGGTGGCAGTGACCAGTTATTAGCCCTATCACCTTCCTAAGGTGGTCCCTGCCAAGATGTAGAAGGTTCTTGGTTAGTGGACCAGCAGTTATTGCACCGCCAAGTATTAACTTGCTTTGCCTGAGTCCCGGTGCCTGACCCCACTGCAAATTTTGCTGGGATGTTATCCAGTTGGAAATCCAGCTTTTTACCGTGGTTTTGGTTATGCCAATAGCCGGCTCAGGTCCAATCCTTCTCTTGCGAGTTGATCTGCTCTCTCATTGCCATGAATGCCTTTGTGCCCTGGCACCCACCCTAAGGTTACTTTATTGTGGTTGGCTAAGGTTATCAGGTTATTGATTGGTCTATATGACTTAGCCTGGGAAGGGTCCCTACCAGGCTTGGGGATAAAGACCACCTTGGAAAGCTTCCAAGCTTTTGGGATGTAGCCCAGTGCCAGGCTTGCTCTGAAAAGTTTGCACATCACCGGTATAAGGTCGCTTTTACCCTGCTGAAAAAGTGCAGGTATAATTCCGTCCGTACTTGGTGATTTATAGGCACTGAATGAGTTAATAGCCCATTCAATTCTTTTGTAGGTGACAATTTTACGAGCCACCAGCCAGTCTTCCCTAGTTACCCTAGTTGGGTTTCCAGGAAATTGCTGGGGTTGATTGTCATCGACAATTTCGGAGTCTGGGAAGTGAGTTTGAAGCAGAAGTTCAATCGTCTCTTTTCCAGACCTAGTGAATTCCCCATTGGGTTTTTGTAGTGCCCCGACAGGTGATATAGGATCCTTAGCAAGGATCTTCTGGAGGCGTGCTCCTTCCGAGGTGTTATTAACCTCAGTTCAGAACTTCCTCCAGGAGCTTCTTTTGCTCTTAAGGATTTCCCTATTGTATTCAGTGAGAGTTCGCGTGTATTCCTGCCACTCTCCCGTTTTGCGAGTCTTTATCCTTAACTCCAGAAGGTTATTATTCCACCAGTTTTTGGTATTTGCTATCTTGCGACGCTTTTTAGGGCAGCTGTTTTCATATGAGGATATAATTGCTTGTTGCAGTTTATCTGCAACCACCTCGATATCAAAGTCACGCCTTATTTGTTTATCGACATCCCTCAGGTTAACCCCCAACTCCTCTCTGTAATTTTCCCAGTTTGTGTTTCGTGGATTGCGATATTCTTGTTCTGGCTTATCAACTCGTGATTTCCATGAAGATATATCTGTGATCTGATAAAGACGGTTCATCAGATACATGCCACTCCTGCACATTGGGACGAATTTGAGAGGTTGCAAGAGTAATGTCGATAACCTCTTTCCGTCTTGTCGTAACAAACGTGGGTTTATTGCCCCTATTTATTATATCTAAGTTATTTCTAACAATAAAATCAAAAAGGTACTCACCTCTTGGATTGATGTTGGTGCTGCCCCATGCCGTGTGGTGCGAGTTTGCATCAAGCCCAATGATGCTCTGCAGGTTAATTTGCCCGCAGTAGCTGATGAGCCTCTCCATTTCCGCAGACGATGGTGGGGTTGGCGAGTGATAGGGCAGGTAAACCGAGGCTATAACGACCTCTTTTTTGGTTCCCGCCGCTTCGTAGCTAAGCCTAATTGCCGCTAGGTCCCTAGTAGAATAATTTATTGTTCAAAATACCTTACAAAGGTGTGGAACAAGTTAATACAATATAATATTAAATTAAAAAATTATAATAACTAAATATTACACATTTAAGTAAAATACCATTCAAAGTTGTTTTAGGCAATTAACAAATAATTAAAAATAATAAAACTATAAGTATAACATCTACTGATAGACTCTGTAAGTATTGGCATCTATATACTCTTGAACTTCATAAAAAGCTTGTTCTGATAGATATTGCTTCAATATAACAAGGGTTAATTAAACTATTCGTTTACTTACGTTATAATTTATGTTTATTTTGTATATAAATAGTTACGTACGTACAGAACTATATTGTATCTGGGACTATTTTGTAGCAGGAACTGAATTCTAACCATACAGATCTCTATTTCATAGTTCTACCTGAAAATAACATAAAGAAAACATAATTAGACTATGATTTTTAATAATAAAGAATCATATGACTTATTTCTCTATAATGCATTTGTCTATGGACTTACCTGGTTTTTATATGTTTCAGAGTCTATTGAGGGTTGGATTTCACTGGCTTTCATCTGTAGCTTGTCTCTCCTGGAAAGTTGTGTATGCTTTATTCCTTCGGGATAATCTAGAATTTGTTGAAAATAGTTTGCTGGAACTGCTCACTTAGATTCAGTATTTTGTTTATACTTAGTTCACAGGGCACTTAGTATTCTGTTTGTATTTTTATTAGTTTTGCTGATAAACAATAAGTATTGTTTATATTTGTTTCTTAGAGTAATATTTTGAGGTTAGATATCACTAATACGGATTTATTAGGAATTCTACACGGTAAAACCGTAGTTGATAATGACTTGCATAGATGTCGCTAATAGTTCTGAAATATGATTTTATTTACCTGAAAGATTCGTACCTATTTATAAGGTCGATTTTCTTTCTTTTTGAAGCAACTCTAATATAAGATGGTGGTGTCGTACTGACAAGTGTTTATTTTCTGCAATCATCGAAGTAATCCTTCATGTATTTTTATTTAAAGTTAGTGAAAATGAATATTTAAACAATGCGGAAGATATTGTAACTGTTATTTTCTACAATTACGCATTTATAACGTTTCGATGGACATCGAAGACTTAGCACGACACGTAAGTTACGTTTTTCTGTTTCTTAGAATATTTCTGAGATATGATTATTGTTTCAGCACCATTAATATGGAATTACATTAATCATTCCTATACCATTTTTATGGCATTATTATGGCAATTCTTATAGGATTAAAAATCAATATCATGTTAGAATAATCTAATATTTTCGATGGTTATTTTTACGCCTACACGTTTAGGGATGTACAATGGTACACATATTCGTGACCTGTTAGCTTAAACATAATTTAAGTTGAAGTTTATTTTGGTATATTTGATATACGAGTTCTCCGCATGGAGTGATGCTCTGTTGAAACATGGTTCTGTAATTTTCGGCATAGATAAATTCTATTTAACCGTCTAGCAGACAATTTTATATTGGACATAATTTTCAAAAGTATATTTTATCCCGGACAACATTTTCAATAGTACATTTTATCCTGGAAGATGATTTTTCCAAAGTAGATGGGACAGCTTATTTTTTTCTTCTTTCATTTGAGAAATGAATTCATCAACATAGGGGAGACTTGCACAGATGGAGACGATGGAATTCATACCTCATGGATTTTGCAGAAACCAGCTAAGTACTCTTTCTGAAAACTTTTGAAAGCAATATTTCATATTTTAAATTCTTTTATTTCAATATTCTTATAACTATAAACTTTATCAGATCTGATATAGTATTGTTAATACTATATGCCCTTCTGGCTTTTTGTTCATTTTTAGGTACTTATTTTTTTAAAACATTTAATCTCATTTATTAATTATTAAATATCATACTTTTCATTAAATGATTTCTAATTTAAGCATGACTTTTATACACTGCAAGAAATGATTGCTGTTTACATACATTTCTTGGTGCTTGCTGAACTTCATGTTTTCTTTATACATTTAAGTCCAATGATTTCTGAATTTAGTAATTTTTATCAAGATTTCTTTCATTATATCTTAATATAATTACACATATTTTTTATATATATTAATACATTACTTGATGTGCTTTCATTAAGTTTATTTATAATAAATTTCTCAAATGAATTATCTTATTTTATTTAAGAGTTATATTTTCTCAAACTGAAAAGCTTAAGTATTTACACTAGGTTGTTACTTACCTAAAGGAGTAAAAGCTAAATTAACTGGCGCCCCTAACAACATTAATCAATTCTTTCTATTTTTCCCTTGCCCATACCCAT
>CAUEHQ010000204.1:0-45287 GCA_958510825.1 Brachypterus glaber | reverse complement strand
AAAATCGCTGGTGATAATACAATACGTGCTATCTGTAATCTGTAAATAAAAATACTAATATTAATTTTTATTTCAATAACTAAAGGTTAGTTTATATCACAGCCGTTTTAAGTGGGACAGTGAACTCATTAGTCTCTTTAATAATAATAATCTTCTTTGCTACGGCCCTGAATAACAGATAACACGTATTGCAGTATAATCGACGATATTTGCTTTCTATAATTTATTTTCTATTATCTTAAACAAATTTAAAATTCACCCGAACTCGGAGGAACTCCGAAGAACTCTGGAGGAACTCCGAAGGAACTCTTGGCAAAAAGGAACTCTTTTTTACAAATTTCAGACGCGGTCAGCCCCTCGATTAAAGTATACTTTATTGAAAATCGCAAAAAAGAATCTGTGCAAAAATTAATTGATGTTTTATTTTTTTTAGAAAAGGAAATTCAGAAGTCACAATAAATATGTAAGTATTACTTTTAATACAGGGTATAGGGTAATTCAGAGATAGATTCACTGTAGGTCTGCATACATTTTTCAAGTGTTTCAAATTTCAAGTCTGTAAATGGGGTGTTGATCATAAGTAAATAACCCTGCAAATTTGGAACTTTAAATAAGACAACTTAAACTATCTTTTGTAAAGCGTATAAAATTTTATTTAATTAAAAAGGCATTCTATAGCCTTGAAGAATATTTAGATAATAACTTCAGTGATCTAGACTTTTAATATTTTATGTTTATATTTTAAAAAAAAAACACCCGGTATATGTTTATTTTTTTTTTCAATTAGCATGCAGAGCAAAGGTTGAAAAAAAAACAAAGGAGCGATAGTGGTGAAACCAGCAGTGGTGAAGGAACTAGCAGGGGAGGTGGACATGGACGTAGAAATGGACGTGGAGGAGGAAATGGACGTGGAAGGGGCGGGGTTGGCCATAGTCAAATATTTATATTCAAGGCAAACTCCCAGCCCCGCTTCTACCAAACTCCAAAAGAGTAAAATTTGAAGGTAGAAAGAGGGGTCTTTTTAAGAATATTTTGTCAAAAAAATATTTTTTATATACCGGGTGTCCTAACTCTATTTACCCAACGATTTTCTCGAAAACTTAAAGAGATAATCAAATTCTGCGAAAACTACCTTAAATAAGACAACTTAAACTATCTTTTAGCATATATTTTATACTTGCAGCTCTTAAAATGTGAGCAGGGGGCATAGGGGGGCATTTTTTTTTTAATGGAAGGGGGGTCGTGTGATACATCGTTTTAAAGCTTATTAAATTCTCCATTTAACTATATATTTTTTAATTTTTTTAAACATTTTTTTTTGTGTTTAAAATAGGGTTGAAAATGGGTATTTTTGTCAAAATTACTCTAAAAAAATCAAACAATTTTTTAAAAGTTACTAATTTCATGTTGACAAAACGTAAATTATACTTTTAAACTAATTTTAATTGACACAAAATTTACAAAAAAAAAACTTAAAAAATCGCATTTTTTAGCACAAAAAATTAAAGAATCAAAACCTTAAAAAAATTGTTTAAAAAATTTAAAAATATACAGTCCAATAGAGAATTTTATTTGCTTTAAAATAATGTATCACACGACCCCCCTTTCCATTTAAAAAAATGCCCCCTGCCCACATTTTAAGAGCTGCAAGTATAAAATATATGCTAAAAGATAGTTTAAGTTGTCTTATTTAAGATGGTTTTCGCAGAACTTAATTATCTCTTTTAGTTTTCGAGAAAATCCCTGGGTAAATAGAGTTGGGACGCCCGGTATATAATATATACATATACAGGGTGTATTTGATGTAGCGTCGGAAATTTTAACAGGTGATTCTACATGATAAAATATGACAAAAAGTTCCTATAAACATATGTCTAAAAATGCGTCATAAGGGATCTACGCCCCTTTAAAGTTGGCTAAAAAAATCGGTTTTTATTTAATAACTCAGGAACCCTTTGAGATATATTAACGAGGTTTTGCACGTGAATTAATCCCATCTTTGTATGTCATTTTCACGTACTTATTTAAACGAGGGGTGTGCGAAACGGGGGGGCCTTATCGGTTTTTTTCCCAAACTTTTTTCTGTGTAACTTTTTTGCAATTTTATTTTTGAAATATGATTCCTCAGGTCAAAATACATAAAAAAGGTACTCTTGTTGTAATACTGTACGATTAACCGTTTTCGAGAAAAATCCATTTGAAGGTGAAATTTCACGGTTCGAGGACGAAAAATTAAATACTAAAATGTCGAAAACAAAAATTTTAATGATGCAATGTTATTCTACATCAAAAACTAAGAAAAAAAGTTTCCGTACATGTTGGTCGAAAAAACGCTTTTAAAGCTACCATGGCCCTTTAAAAATGGTGCATATTTAGGAGACCATAGCTCCATTAGGATTGATTTTTGGAAGTACCTGTATATGAGGTTTTTTTCTTAGTTTTTAATGTACATTCGCCCTGCATCATTAAAATTTTGGTTTTCAACATTTTAGTATTTAATTTTTCGTCCTCGAACCGTGAAATTTCACCTTCAAATGAAGTTTTCTCGAAAACGGTTAATCCTACAGTATTACAACAAGAGTAAATTTTTTATGTATTTTGACCTGAGGAATCATATTTCAAAAATAAAATTGCAAAAAAGTTACACAGAAAAAAGTTTGGGACAAAAAACTGATAAGCCCCCCCCCCGTTTCGCGCACCCCTGGTTAAAATAAGTACATGAAAATAACACATAAAAACGGGCCTTGGTAGGATTAGTTGACGTGCAAAACCTCGTTGATATATCTCAAAGGGTCCCCGAGTTATTAAATAAAAACCGATTTTTTTAGCCACTTTCAAAGGGGCGTAGCTCCCTTATGACGCATTTTAGACATATGTTTATAGGAACTTTTTGTCATATTTTATGATGTAGAATCACCTGTTAAAATTTCCGACGCTATTTCAAATACACCGTGTATATACATATATCATGTAGAAAGAAAAATATATCATTGTGAAATTTTGTAGGTATGCAAAAAAAAAATTGATTTTTAAAGTGCCATTTTTTGCCATATTTATACCTACAAAACTTCACAATGATATCTTTTTTCTTTCTATATAAAAAAATGTTTAAAAACAAAATATTTTTAAAATTTGAAGGACTTTTTATTAGATTTTTTTGTTTTATTTTTTTTTAGAGTTTTTTGTTATTTTATTTTTTTAGAATTTTTTGTTTTATTTCATTTTTTTAGAATTTTTTGTTTTATTTTATTTTTTTAGAATTTTTTGTTTTATTTTATTTTTGTTTTAAAATATATATATATATATATATATAATTTTTTGTTTTTTTTTTTTATTTACACTCAAGTTGAATTCGAACTTACTAAATTTAATCGTGATATACTAGTTGGTAATAAGCCTTTAAAATAATATTTGTGGATTTGGGAAGGGCCGGGCCCTTACTCCTAGCATTTTGTTTCACGTATGATCCATGCAGTTAGTAGCACCCTGACTCTCGGTTACAGTTCAGTTCAATGTACAAGAAAAAGTCCTATTCCTTGGTAGAAGTAAAAATTTTTCAGTTATTCATTACAGTCAGCCCGCCAGCACCCCCTGGGTGCTCCAGTGACAAGCATAATTGTTTTGGTTTGGACTTTTTATTACAACAAGAGTAAATTTTTTATGTATTTTGACCTGAGGAATCATATTTCAAAAATAAAATTGCAAAAAAGTTACACAGAAAAAAGTTTGGGACAAAAAACTGATAAGCCCCCCCCCCCGGTTAAAATAAGTACATGAAAATAACACATAAAAACGGGCCTTGGTAGGATTAGTTGACGTGCAAAACCTCGTTGATATATCTCAAAGGGTCCCTGAGTTATTAAATAAAAACCGATTTTTTTAGCCACTTTCAAAGGGGCGTAGCTCCCTTATGACGCATTTTAGACATATGTTTATAGGAACTTTTTGTCATATTTTATGATGTAGAATCACCTGTTAAAATTTCCGACGCTATTTCAAATACACCGTGTATATACATTATCATGTAGAAAGAAAAATATATCATTGTGAAATTTTGTAGGTATGCAAAAAAAAAATAGATTTTTAAAGTGCCATTTTTTGCCATATTTATACCTACAAAACTTCACAATGATATCTTTTTTCTTTCTATATAAAAAAATGTTTAAAAACAAAATATTTTTAAAATTTGAAGGACTTTTTATTAGATTTTTTTGTTTTATTTTTTTTTAGAGTTTTTTGTTATTTTATTTTTTTAGAATTTTTTGTTTTATTTTATTTTTTTAGAATTTTTTGTTTTATTTTATTTTTGTTTTAAAATATATATATATATATATATATATATATATATATATATATATATATATATATATAATCTTTTGTTTTTTTTTTTATTTACACTCAAGTTGAATTCGAACTTACTAAATTTAATCGTGATATACTAGTTGGTAATAAGCCTTTAAAATAATATTTGTGGATTTGGGAAGGGCCGGGCCCTTACTCCTAGCATTTTGTTTCACGTATGATCCATGCAATTAGTAGCACCCTGACTCTCGGTTACAGTTCAGTTCAATGTACAAGAAAAAGTCCTATTCCTTGGTAGAAGTAAAAATTTTTCAGTTATTCATTACAGTCAGCCCGCCAGCACCCCCTGGGTGCTCCAGTGACAAGCATAATTGTTTTTTTTAAGACTCGTTGATGATTTCCTAGCATAGGACCCACATTAAAAAGAAAAGGCCCGCATATAAAATATTGTTATTTTTTGACTGATTTCGCGGGCCCCCGAAGACCTGCCGGTCCGGGCCCTTGGTACCCAGTCCGCCACCGTTAGTAGTATTAGTAGAAAATTATTAGAAAAAAAATTATAATAAGATACAGTAAAAACCGTTCATATTGGAACAAATTAGAAGATATCCAAAGAGACCGGACAATATGATTTTATTTTCCGTATTTGGTTATTTCTAGAGCAGTCGATGGATTCATATTTGAAATTGTTGACAAATTCAGAACGTCTGATATACAAATTGTTACGATGGTCTTTGATTAAAATCATCTGTGGGGTAGCCTCAGAAAAATTACATTTTATTTTAGATATTTTATTATATTATTGTTTGTTATTTATTATTTTTAAAGACTGTTTGTGAAAAAATGGCAATATAGTAAAAAAATATTCAAAAGAAAGTGTAATTTTGTATGCGGCTGTAACGACAGTTACCATGGAATTAACCTGTGCAGTAAAGTAACTTTAAATAAAACTATTCACCGCAAAAATTTTGGAGAGTATCTTTTGTTGACATTTATAAAAAAATTATGGCATGTAAACCTTTTTGGAAATTTATTTAAACATAATTTTAAAAGCAAATAATTTCATAACAATTTTTTATTAAAATTATAATTCCATTACTAGTAATAAAATTAATTTGAATTTCCAAACATTTCGGAAGTTAAAAAAACTAATCTTGCAAGTCTTTAGTAAACAAACGAAAATATTCTTATACATTTGGTTTTTGATTATCTGTGGCTGTGGATATTGTAAATAAATTATTGGTAATGTTCAGGGCAGAATGTTATTTGCTTTAAAATGATGTATCACCCTTTTCATTACAAAAAAATCCCTCCTATGTGCCCTGATCACATTTTAAAAGTTAAAAATATATGCCAAAAGATAGTCTTATTATCGTGGTCGATTTTTGAATTCGATGTCAACTTGTTTAGAAGTTAAGAGAGGGGCATGTGACTTTTGGACTGCACTGTATATAATTACGTATATTACAAAAAAATAGAAAATCTGCCTGGCAAAAGGTTAGCTGTAAACGGTTTCTATTGTACTTTTAACCTCCTGAGGGACGACTTTTTGGTTAAACTAAATTTAGAAGCAAAAATTAAAAAGCTTTTTATTGTAAAAACAACTGAAGATCTGCAAATCCTGGCCATTCGATTCGAAGCAAACGGCAACAGCTATGGCCACTGAGCATTAATGAATTCGTTGAATTTCATTTTGCCTAATTTATTTTGAACTGTACACATGTGCCTATCTCCCCCAACAGGTTAATAATATTTGGTTAAAAAATATTTATTAAAACAAAAAAGGGGTTAATTTTTTTAAATGTAATAATATATTTTCATACTCACTACTGTACAATAGTATAGTGATAAATCAAAAATTATTATTAATGAAATTTTCTTCGCAACTCGATGTGAAATTTCTTGCCGTACTTCGTATGTTTCTTTCTGAATTTCCACATACGCCCTGAAAAAAAAACGTAAATTTTATTATAAAAATCATTAAGGGCATCGCTCTTAAGATAAATTTTATTATAAAGATCATTAAATTTTAATATAAAAATCATTACGGGCATCGCTCTTAAAATAAATAAGAGTTTTAGACAGCCAAAGACTCAAAAATTCGTTCGGTACTCGATCTTTTTGAAGGAGTCAATTTTATACACATGTACAGAGAGTAAAGCAAAAGTCGACTCCGTACTGAAAACACTTTCGGTTCAAGTACTGGTAGCATGCCCACAAAACTTCCTGTACGATCCAAATTTTATTTATGGCAACGATTTGACATTAACAAGGTAAAAAAAATATTGTAGTTTCCAAGTGTGTGGCCGTCAAAAGCCTTTGTGGGCGCCACAACCGAAATTATTCCCTTGCTGGACTCGCCCTTTTGCGAGCCTTGGACCTAGGCCTGCAATTGGGGTTAATATGAAACAGATTGAGTGGCATCACCATGTTCATGGAAATTTTGACGCCGCAGGCAATTATTAAAAAAAAATCCATTAATTAATATTCTGATATCAAACTATTGGTAATCAAGTCAGGCGCCGCAGGCATTTTTTTTTAAATTTTTATCTTCACGTATTTTCCTAAAAGCAAAAATTTAAAAAGATATTCTACATCCAAAAATATCAAGAAAAGTTTATATAAAGGTTGGTTCCAGAGGAAGCTGTGGCCCTTACTTTTCTATGTGGATTTAAACAAACAAAAAATTTGTAATACATAAAAAATGTCAGAGAGTGTAACACTGTAGGAGCCACCGTTTTCAAAAAAAATATATTTATTTCGTGCTACCAAAAATGTTTTTTTTTTTTAATGATATTACTTTAGGTGTTTCGGCAAATAATTATTAGTGATTTATTTGTTCCCCATTCAATATGTCCATCTTCGAAGGGCCGTATCTCCTTTAGGGTTCATTTCCGGACCAACCTTTGCAGGAACTTTTTTTCATATTTTTGGATGTAGAATCACCTCTTCAATTTTGGCATGCCATTTACTGAACACCCTGTTAATATTTTTGTACCATTTTTTTATTCATTTGCGCAAAATTCTGAAGTGACAAAAGTCAGATCCGAAATCAGCATGCTTAAATTATCCAAAATCATAAACAGACAAAAAGTTTAATTCGCGGGCTTGTGTAATTGTTATTTATTTACACTCCTGTTTGGAAGTTTTAAAAGAGTACTTTACCCATAGAGCGTTATGCAATTTGTACTAAAATTTATTTAGTTTCTTTGATTTTCAATCAACAATTTTGACAATTCTTCTAATGAATTCTATTCCATTGTTTTTATTTTTTCTGCTCCATATATTTGCTTTTCTTGTTTTCACCATTTTTGACAACAAATCATAATTTTAAGCCAATGATGACGGTAATTTTTTTGTCTTCCTGCTTTTAGCTGGGTTTTTCACTAAGTCGTCCTTTAATTGAGTCCTGAGTTGATTATTTTTTTTTATTGACAGCAAGTACACCATTAAGTTTTACCTGGAAGAAGAGTGAATGTGTAAAAATTTCGGCTTGTCACTCACACTGATTAAGGCCCGGTACACACATGCGTTTTTTTGCCGCGCGGTTCCGCAATTATAAATTTGAATGGGCAAGACGGACGCGCGTTGTCGCAACGTCGCCGGAGGTATGTGTGCATTGCCCAATTATATTTATAGTATCACACACCGCAACTGCGGTACCGCGCGGCAAAAAAAACGCATGTGTGTACCGGGCCATTTTTCAAGTCTCTAGCTTAAAGCGTTCTTAAGTTATAGTGCCCACAAGACGACCGATAAGTCGACCGACCGATCAAACGACCTACCGACCGATTAATAATAATTGATAAGAAATCAAAACATTCAAGTGATAACAATTAGTGAATTGTATATAGGGGAGACCGCGCCTCAAATCATCAAAATGAATACTGAAGAAACTAACATCAAAACAAGGAGCAAATCTAAAATTTATGAAACAATACCATCACAGGGGGGAATTAAAAATTCTAAAATAACAAAAACTGAGGAAATTGGAAAACGAAGAAAAAAAAATATTAGTATTTTAGAAATAACAAGTGAAAATGACAATTGTTCTCAGCTTACTGAAGAAAATATTGTAGTAGACCTAAGAAGTAAGCTAGCAGAAAAAGAATATATCTTGACAGAAAAAGATGAGTTATAAAATAAAGGAATTGCACACAGAACTAAATGCTTGCAAAGAACATATTAACTACATTAAAAGTGTATGGAATAAAAAAACCGTTAATAAGGAAAGTCAAACAGAAATTTTTTCTACCACCAATACTATCACTCAGGCATCACAAATGGAACCCAGCAGCACCAACACTCAAAAAAATGCAGTGGAAAATGGAAACATTCAGTCTTTTATAAAAATGATAATCAACTAGCATACGTCTTTGGTAGAAAATAAATTTGAACAAATGCAAAATGAAGTAAAAGCCCTACGGGAATTAAATATTGAACTGGTGAGAATTCTATCAAGTAAAAAAAGTTGGGAAGCTATGGAGAAGAAAAAAGAGGAATTCTACTCTATTCTAAATATCCAGGACAATTATGCCTCTGCCAGAGACTCTCTGGACGTCCGGGACTACCAAGTAGTCTGATAATAATTCAAATCAGCTGCTTGTAATATATAATTCGTGTAAAGATGCAAGTCGCTTGCAAAAGAACTTTACACTACGATATTTCAAAAACGCTTGGACTCAGAGACTTGAAATTTGGAATACAGATTTTCGAAATAGTAGAAAAAATTTATTTAAAATTTTAAGTCTCTATGTCAAGCGTTCTTGAAATATCGTAGTGTAAAGTTGTTTTGCAAGCTACTTGCATCTTTACACGAATCATAAACTCCGGTATGCAGGAGACCTAATAGTAATTAAATTAAGTATTTCTCTGCATTATATCTATTTCGCATAAGACTTTTTTTCACTGGGGATATCATTTGATTGTTTTTCACAAAGAAGACAAATGTAATGATCTGCTTCACGGTAATCAAGTATGCAACCTGTATGCAGCCATCGACCACATCCGGCTTCGCATTGTACTAAATCTGAAACAACGACTTCAGAACAGCATATTAAACACTTTTCTGACATATCATCAGATTTCGATAGTAAATATCGAGCGTATCGCTGTCTCTCCGCCAAAGGATCTATTTCGTTTGCGGTATTTCGTTTTATTATGCATTCGGCATTATATAAAGTAAAAATGCCACAATTATAACCATCTTGTTGTTGTTGTGTCTTTTTTTCAATGTAATGTTTTAAAAAATTTTCCCTGTTAAAATGTTTTTTCATGAAATAGTTAAATTCTTTTTGAATTCTTCCCTTTAAACGAGAAGAATAAAACGAATTGTACAAAGAAAACGTACCTTTTTTCATATCCACGTACACGATGTACCAATGGTTGCCCTCGCATACGGGAATGACAATTTCAGTTACCTTTAAAAGATTGGGAAAGTTGCTGTGCAATTTTTTCACTTTAATTTGTTCTCTCTTATCAAAAATAAGTCGACCATTATATTGATTTAATATTATTAAACCTTTTCTTTTGAATTCGCCGAAAAGTAATTCCAGAGTACAATCAATAATATCAGTATCCAACCACATCAGTCTTGTATCTTCATGAATACACAATGTGGAGTAACTGTTACTATATATAGCACCATCCATAATAGTTTTAATGTTTTTGTATTTTGTAACAACGCAATACGGTGTTTGAGCGTGGTTATAATAATTTACATCGTCGATTAGTTTGTTATCGAGAAACTTATATTTTGTATATAAGGAAGCTTTTAAGTTTACTGACATTTTTTTGGAATATATAGCTTTTTTGTAACCAAAAACTTTGCGCTCCTTTTTACCGTAAGCCTCGTCTATTAAATTTATATCTAAACCGTTTAAGGATGTGTCAGACATGGAGTTTTCAATAGACACATTTTCGAACACTTCTGGCAAATCACTTGCAGACGCGATAGTTTTTCTTTTCTTTGGCGCGGAAGTTTTAATTTGTGACGCCAAACGTTTCCTGCTTATGTTAAGCTTCAACGATTTGTGCACCGCAACCGTGTTGTATCGAATCACCCTAATAAATCTACTAACCTTTAATCGGGTGCGCCCTTTTAATATGTTATTTTTAACGGTGCCGAAATAATTTTCGATCGTGGCATTACACGAACGTTCTTTAACTATAACGCCAGTCCACAATTGTATGTAAGGCATATAATATTGTAGCAAAAACTTTAAGAAATTTGGACAATAAAAAGGGTTTTTATTTCCGGTTCCGTCGTTAGAAATTCTTTTACACGTTTCGATAAATATTGACCTAAACTTTAAAAAAAATAAGGATTTTTTATATTTTCTATTTTCTTTCACTTTTTTAACCTTTAAATCCTTAAACTCGTCTTCATCTACCACAGCGGTCTCCGTGGTCAGCTTCAAAATTTCTTTCGTGGCATCATCGGTTAGGAAAGTGGAAAATTTATTTAACGTTAAAATAACTATTAATTCGAACCATCTTTCTACGCGCGAAATTTCCTGTTCGTTATTTATGTAACTGAAACTTTCTTTTAGTAAGTTTTTTACATCCGCGCTATTGTAACTTTGATTTATTTGTGTGCAAAGGGTTTTCATAAAATGTGCATAGCATAAATGTATATGAACTAGATTTTTAAAACATTTCCCGTTATAGACAATATCGTAACAGACATTCGTGTAAGCAATGAAATCTAAATTATTAAACGCTTCTGAACACCCAATAATAAGCGCCCAACTATGGTCCGTTACGATTTTATCAAAAATCGGCCACCGCTTGCTTTTTATTTCCCAACAATGTTTAAAATTTCTAAGCCAATTACCTACGGAAACATTATCCTGTCGAGCCGATACCATTTCTGTTATAGGGATAATTGTTTTATTATAATTTATGACGGCGGCATAATATAATATTTTGTTTTTATTTTTTTCATTCTTTTTTTGCTTTTTTGACATCTTCGAAACAGTGGGACTTAAATTTTTCCCACCTCGTTTTACTTCGCCCCGTTTTTCAGTTGTTTTTGGCGCCCTTACTACTGAACCGGTCGCATCTATATGTAATGTTAATAAAGGATTATTTTTCGATGATGCAATTTTTACCATTTCAATTTGTTCATTACTTATGATATGCGCGAATAATGGAGAACCAGTTTGGTAAATATAATTTCTATTATCATCCCCCATTTTGTGTAAATCGATCAAGTCATCTTTGTGCCGATCGCGAGATGACATTGCCTGTGATTTAATATTTTTATTTACACTATCAGACTTAATTAGTTGCAAGTTGTTTTGCTTTACCAATTGAGTATTAGATTTAAGCACTGCTTCGGCTCTCATCCGCAAAGGGTTTTCATTCTTGAATTTATCGCCTATAAGTTTTCGCTCAATGCCTCGCACATGCCTAGTCAACTGTTTCACATGGAAGAAATGCAAACCAGTGCTAAACACATTAAATAAAAATTCGGTTTGACTGAAATTGTCCAACTGACAAACTATTTTAAAACATTTGCATTTAACATCAGCACAATACCCATAGATCACAAGCGACTTCTTGTTAAAATGATACTTTTTTAAGTTGAAATTGCACGTATTATTAACATCTTTAAATTTTTCTTTCAGCACAAATACGTAATTTTCAACATTTAATTTGTTATCTTTTCGATAAATACAGCGCCATTCTTCTAAGGTCAGTTGAAATTGTCCCTCAAAAAAATCGCAATCCCCAAAGTTAAAAGTTCTTTTTAAATCATGTTGTTGATCATTTGTATCAGTAAATAAATTTTTACTCCCCAATGGTAAAATATTTTCGACCGAGTTACCAGCCCATCCTTTATTAAATATATTTAAAACAACTTCATCGACTTCGATGTCTTCAGCTGTCACATTATTTGTTTCATTTTTAGAATCGCTACTACTAATATTACTTACCAAAAAACAATTATTGGCTGAATCTTCTTCGTCGACTGTCTTCAAAATTGGCAGAGAGGTAAATTTCGAAGATATATTTTTAGAATTCCTTTTGAGAATTCTAACAATATTTCGGCATTTTTCATACTTACTTGACCCATATACCTCAAGTGCCACTTCTTTAAGAATTTTGCTTTTACTGGTCAACTGTTGGGCCTCAGCAAATGGCAATCCTCTCTCATTAAAGCAATGTGCCAGCAAATCATAGTCGGCATATTTTAAGGGCTGCTGAATCTTTTTCGCCTGGTCAAAGGTACCCTAATAAATAATCAAATAAATAAATAACATAATTGTAAAGATCATATCACTGAGTATGAGGAGCGCCCACAAGAAATTTGATAGAGGGAGGCAAGCCTATTCCGCTTTACAACTTTATCAACAAAAAGTTTTTGTTAAATTCTCAAAATGTACCAGTCTTTTTTCAGGGAGGAGGTGATAATAAAATCTATTAATCAATATTGTGATATGATATCATATCAGACTATTGGCAATCAAGTTAAGCGACGCAGACGATTTATTTTTTTATTTTCAAGTTTATGTATTTTCCTAACATCAACAATTAATATATATATATATATATATATATATATATATATATATATATATATATATATATATATATATATATATACAACTTCAAATAGACAGAGAATACCTCTAATAAAATAATACATTATTTTTACAGGGTTCCCACCAAAAATTGACATTTAAATTCCAGGTATTTTCCAGGTTTTACAGGTAAAAATTATCCCAGGTATAGTAAAATAGATTTAATATATAATATTATTATTAAAGAAAAAAAAATATATTTTCTCGACAAAAATTGTTTTTTGAGAATTTGTTTTTTAAAAATTTATTTTTTTTATTTTTAATTTCTTTTTTCAATAACTAACATTGTTTAATGACAAAAATATGGATAATTAACAAAAAAAATCATCTTCAGAAACGGCCACAGGATGTTTCGTTCCGTAGCAAGCCTATTTAGCTTTCTAACAGTATCAGTAGTTTTTGTCAAGTCACAAACATGGGTGTAGCCAGACATTTTTGCAATATTGGTAAGCAAGTTTAGCTCTGCAATCAGTTTTAATAAGAATTTTCTAGGTCACGCATTTTTACGTCAAAATTTGAAAAACAATTTATTAAGAAAAAAAGTCCAAATTGACAGAGGAAATCAGGAATTATTAAGTTTTCGTTATTTCCCAGACAAACAGAACTTGCAGACATGTAAATAATTTTATAAAATCTATTAATAATAATAATTTTATTACTTTATTGATATTACAATTATTGTAATATCACATTATCATTTTTGCAGTAGGTATGCATTTTTCAGACCCAGCAATTTCTAAGAATTTTAAAAGCAACTTATCTTATAAAACTTTAAAGGGGTAGGTGAAACGGCCTTTGGCGCTGAACATGATGATCAGCGCCGCAGGCGAAAGTTTTTAGAAATCTTATTATTGCATTTCCCAGACAACTTAGAATTTGACATGAAATAATTTTATAGAATCTACAAATTGTCACATAATCACATAATTGCCAATAAACTTTAGTGCCGATGGCAATTTTTTTTTACAGTTTACAGTTTTTCAGGAGAAGGAACTCCGAAAAAATTCGAAAATCAGATTATTTTATAAAACTTCAAATGGGCAGAGGAAAACCTCTCAAAACAAAACCTTTCTGTTAAGCGCCGCAGGCGAAAGTTTTTAGAAATCCTAATTTTTCACATATTTCCAGACACCTCAGAATTTGAAATGCAAATATTTTTATAATATCTATTAATTAAAATTGTAATATTACATTATTGGTAATAAAGTTAGCGCCTTAGGCGAATTTTTTTACAGCCAATTTCGAATTCGAAAGGCAAATTATTTTTATAAAAGTTTACATAACTAAGTGAAACATCTCAAAACATAAGTTATTATGCTTAGCGCCGCAGGCGAAAATTTTTAGAAATTGTTTTGCATTTCTCAAACACCTCAAAATTTGACATGTAAATAATTTTAGAAAAAAAATCTATTAATTACAATATTATTACATAATTGCTAATCAAGTTTAACGCCGCAGGCGAAAATTTTAAGAGTTTACAGTTTTTCCGGATAAGCAAATTGTTTTATAAGACTTTAAATGGGTTGGGTAAACTTATTAAAATACAACTTATTATGTTTAACGCAGCAGCCGAAAATCTTTAGAAATATTGATGCTTCACATTTTCCAGTTTAATGGATCATATTATTTTGTAAAATATTTTAACAAAAATCCAAACAGTAGCGCCGCAGGCAAAAATTTTTAAAAACCTAACAAGCAAAATAGGGAACGTTCAAGTATTACGTAACGCAAATTTTGATAATTTTAGAAATATTCAGTTTTCGCAATGTAAGATACAGGTATGCAAATTATTGAATATAATTAACTAAAAATTTGCGGCGCTAAACTGTTTAAGAAAAAGGTGACACGCATTTTCTAAACACCTTTTAATTCAAATTTAGGAACAGGCTATTTCCACGTCCGACGTACGCGAAGCTGAGTCTAGGTCCAGTATTTTTTTTTGTCTGATTTTTCGTGTTTTTTTTTTTTTTAACTTTTAGGGCGTATCAGAATTGTATTCTCCCCCTTTTAATGGGGGGGTCTTTGCCCCCCCATTAGCATCAAAAACACCAAACAGGCGCAAAAACCGAAAATTGTTTCCCTTTCCCTTGACCCCAAAATTGTTTTGTTTCATCCCCCAGATGGATTTAGAGAGATTTTATTATCAAATTTAACTTTAGCAACCTCAAACACCCCTGTATACCAATTTTCACAAAATTATACAAAAAACATGATAAAAGGATCCCTGTCGATAGCTTTAGGATGTCCTATGGCTGTCCTACGGCCAGGCCTGCTAGCTGGAGATAAAGGGGCATAAGAAAATAATGTGGTTTATAAATCTAAAAAATCAAACACAGTTTCGGGCTTTTGGGTGGGTTAAACTTTCATATTCATATGTATTTTTAATATCCATCCATCACGGTAGGTTTTTGGTCGATTTTGGATATAATCACTTTTTTATATTTGTTTTGTCATCAATAAATAAACGATTATTATTATTATTATTTTGATTAAAACTAACAATTTAAGGCTAAAAATGTAAAAATCTGGTTTTTGGTCGATTTTGGATATAATCACTTTTTTATATTTGTTTTGTCATCAATAAATAAACGATTATTATTATTATTATTATTATTTAGATTAAAACTAACAATTTAAGGCTAAAAATGTAAAAATCTATCAGGCTTAACATTTTTTTTTTAAATATGTCTAAAATGATTTTAAATAGACTATGGTCTGTTTCATCAAGCAAGAGAGTAAATTAAAAATCGCACAGTAAATATTTTTATAACAGGTTTGAGTAGTATATGTTTGTGTATAGAATATAGTTATGTTTTATAAAATAAACTACGCAGATTTTTAATTTACTCTCTTGCTTGATGAAACAGACCATAGTAACTAGAACTTGAACTGTTAAAGTAAAAAAATTGGGATAAGTCAGATTTTAAAATAGGGTCCTAAAATATAGTTATAGCCAAAATTTCAGCTTAATTGGATTTATCTTGAGCCGGCGCAAAAGGTCGATGCACCAGCTCAAAAATAAAAACATTAATCCAAACCAAGCTGAAATTTTAACTATAACCATAGATTTATGAATTCTTAATTGGAAATAGCCCACTTTTAAAAATAATAACGTTGGTATGTTACTCACCTGTGATGTATGTTCAGTAGTTGGCAAAGTAGATATATCTATTTCGTCAACTACTGAAGCTGGTTCATCTAACACACAGTTAACAAATGATAAAGAGTGTTGCTCAATGTCAATTTCATCTTCTGTCAGTGACAGCACATCTGTATGTAAGGAGGCTAGTTGTTCTACATGGTCAACGCCCCCTTCAAATAACAGCCATGGTCTCCAAAAATTATTACCTGCCATCTGAAATATCATGTTACATATGAGAATGAGAAGAATAAGGATACAACTATTTTTAGTCCCTACGGTGTGCAACAACTAACCAAACGTGCTGTTTGTGGTGTAAACAAACATGAAATCTGTTTTAGCCATCTCGTGAAAATTTTCATGAAAAACCGATTAGAAATACGGCCTATATTTGTATATATGTAGAGTCTATCTAAAGCCGCTTTACACGAGATCTTCCCAGGGGTCTGTCTACTTTTTTCAACATTTCAATTATTCTCTTAAAGGTATACCTATACTTATTTATTATATCATCAATTCTTACCTTTTGGACCTATTATCAATTAAATATTCAAAATAAACTATTCGATACCACTAATTAAAAGCAAACTTGCAAAATCACCTCGTGTCGGTCTGCAATTTGTAGAATACAAAATGGTGTTCACAGAACACTTGTCTTCTTCTTCTTCTTCTTCTTCTTTTTATTTTTGGCATTTGCTTTATGCCAATTAGCCAGCTCGCTACTCTTTTGTTAGTTTCTGCAGATAGTTTGTCTGGTTGCTATCATTCCATCGCTTTCATTCGGCCTGGTCTTCTGTAAGACTTCTTGTGGGACCTCCCAATTCTGTTTAAATGTGCGTAGGAATAAATAAATTTCTTCTATCATAACCTCAAAAACATGTGGATAACCCTAATCCAGATTCAACCACTAAATTACATCACATATACATCGCTTTCTTTTGGCCTGGTCTTTTGTAAGACTTTTTAACTGTTTACTTCTTCTTCTCTGTTATCCTTGTTTCAAATAAATAAAATTTCTTCTATCATAACCTCAAAAACATTCTTTGTAATATTTAAAAATTACGGAAACAAATATTTGGATGGACGAAAAGTGTACGTCAGTGCAAGAACGTGCAACACCAAGGAACTCATGCACTGTAGAGCACAGAGCAGTTGGATTATGCATTGTCAGAGTCAGCCCTCTACCCCCTCAATATTTTTTCTTTGGCCTGTCCCTAATCAGTGTCAGACTGGGCAGCCCGAGGCTAGTGAGATTTGTAACCCGTTAGGGCCCCCAAGTGAAATAAAACCTTTTTCCCTTCCAAAAATTTTGATGACTAAAAAAAAGAAAAGCTCATCAACCCAATTTATTTTAATTTTTTTACCCCAGCCAGAAATATTGATAACTACAAAAAAAAAAAAAGTCAACACCCGGCGGGGGGGGGGGAGTAAAATTTTTCTCACTCTCTCACCTGTCCAGTCCGACGCTGTCCCTGATGTTTGGGGACTTTCAGTTCAAAACTCATTACATTTTAATGTATGACTTAAGGTGCGTACTTTAAAAATAAATCAAATATTCAAATATTGTTTATTTAAATCCCAAAAAACAAATACATTTTTGTGAGGGGATATCATGTGTCCAACATTTAACATTTTACAATGACACTATACTTATTACATATAGAACACATTGGTAAAATAAGATATTTACACAATTTCTTACTAATGTACTAAAGTGGGGGAACATACAATAAACTACTATTAAAATTTTACTAACTGGCACCTTGGTGGAATGCTTGGAATGCAAGGTCGGCTATACAACACACACATTATTTGCCTCAGCTTACAGGTGCCAGTTAGTAAAATTTTAACAGTAACATACATAAATCAAATAAAATAAAAAACAGTTTTGTTTTTTTTTTTAACACAAAAAGTCCATATTCATTGCTGTCTCATTTTTTATCTGATGACCTATTCACTCGTATTACCAAATTATTCACAGCTGATAATTATTTCAGCAATTTCACATTTTATTTTCTTCTTCGATAACATATTCTCAGTCACATGATTAAGTTCTCATTTATATAAGGACTTTAGGTCAGGAAATTTAAATATTGTGTTATTGGCGGCAACCTAAAACAAAAATAAAATAATAAAAAACCAACTTGACTAAGTAATCAGTATATTTATTAAAATTTTCACCTAGGCGAAGTTGGTTTTTTTATTATTTCAACACAGTGTACTGTCACAAACCCAAATTTAAAAATAAAATACTTAAGGGGCTGTTCAAAAATTATGTTAAATTATTTTTGACAACTTTTGACCCCCTCCCCCGTGTCAGATTTCTTCATTTTAGCACCTACCTCCCCTAAAAATGAATAAAACAGCGTCACTTTTTTATTTACTTGGGGCCCCTCACGGGTCAAAAATCTCACGGGCCTTGGGTAGTCCAGTCCTACACTGGATACACGCTTCTGTGAACAAAGTGTTTTGGCAAATTATAATCTATTTAATGATCTAATCGGGTCTAATTATCCTAATTACTAAATGATTTTAACTTTGTTTTTTTTATGGAACACCCTGTAGGTATATTATGAATTGGAATAATGGTTGCTTATTTTCCAGAAAAAAACTACATTTCTTCTACTAAGAGAATTATGTGTTTGATCTGGGCCTACCTGATGATTTTTTTTGATTCACTTCTAAATCTTTCGGCTAAAGCTGTGCAAGCTGTAAAATCAACTATTATTCACAAATACCAATGTAATGTTGTCGTATACTCTCAAAATAATTTGTTTCTTATTAAATGTACCTAAAAACACTTAGTTTTAGACAGTATTTAAAATTTATAATTTTTCTTACTTTGTTTTTATGCTGTTTTGATGAAAAAAAAAATCTAAAGATAAAGCTATTGCTAAAAACACTTTTGTATCCCTGTAGAAACAAAATTTGCTTATAAAATAGCTTTTATTCCAATAATTTAGAGGATTAAACCATTGTTTTGTTCTCGTTAATTGCACATGTCAAGTTTTACGGTTGTGTAAATTGGGCCTAGTCAATTCGCTAACGACGCATGCGTATCTTACGTTGCTATGGTAATTTCGAGATTGTTTACAAGCGGGAAGCTTAAAAATAACTATACCTTAAATGTACTATAGACAGAAAAAAACGATTTACCGCTAAAGTACACGAAGTGTCCGACACTTACCTAAGGGGATACCTAGACACAAAACTACTACTTCTACTAGTCTTAATTTTATAGATTCCATAAAAAAAATTATTTGTCGACATATTAATGTCAAAAATATTATTAATAAAATACGATTTTAACTCCTTGATAGTAAGAAAAAAGTAAGGCACTAATCGTTTAGTTTGGACTTGTATTTCTTTCTTTTTTAACTCGTTAATTAACATACCTGTTAACCGGCGTTACCACAAAAAATTGACTATAATTTCGTCCGGTACGTTTGGCGCGAAATTTAAATCTTAAGCTAGTCGATTTTCTCGTCTGCTACTTTTTGGACACCTGTAAAAAAATGTGCAAAGCCGGCCTTTACAAACTAATCATACTGTTATGTCCACAAGACACGTGTCTATTATTTCTAGAACATTTTGGACATTGGTCGACTTTCTGGGATCTAGAAAATCGATTTTAAATAAAATAAACGCGATTTTCTAGGTTTTCGACGCCTGTAAAAAAATGTGCAAAGCCGGCCTTTACAAACTAATCATACTGTTATGTCCACAAGACACGTGTCTATTATTTCTAGAACATTTTGGACATTGGTCGACTTTCTGGGATCTAGAAAATCGATTTTAAATAAAATAAACGCGATTTTCTAGGTTTTCGACGCCTGTAAAAAAATGTGCAAAGCCGGCCTTTACAAACTAATAATACTGTTATCTCCACAAGACACGTGTCTATCATTTCTAGAACATTTTGGACATTGGTCGACTTTCTGGGATCTAGAAAATCGATTTTAAATAAAATAAACGCGATTTTCTAGGTTTTCGACGCCTGTAAAAAAATGTGCAAAGCCGGCCTTTACAAACTAATCATACTGTTATGTCCACAAGACACGTGTCTATCATTTCTAGAACATTTTGGACATTGGTCGACTTTCTGGGATCTAGAAAATCGATTTTAAATAAAATAAACGCGATTTTCTAAGTTTTCGACGCCTGTAAAAAAATGTGCAAAGCCGGCCTTTACAAACTAATCATACTGTTATGTCCACAAGACACGTGTCTATTATTTCTAGAACATTTTGGACATTGGTCGACTTTCTGGGATCTAGAAAATCGATTTTAAATAAAATAAACGCGATTTTCTAGGGTTTCGACGCCTGTAAAAAAATGTGCAAAGCCGGCCTTTACAAACTAATCATACTGTTATGTCCACAAGACACGTGTCTATTATTTCTAGAACATTTTGGACATTGGTCGACTTTCTGGGATCTAGAAAATCGATTTTAAATAAAATAAACGCGATTTTCTAGGTTTTCGACGCCTGTAAAAAAATGTGCAAAGCCGGCCTTTACAAACTAATAATACTGTTATCTCCACAAGACACGTGTCTATCATTTCTAGAACATTTTGGACATTGGTCGACTTTCTGGGATCTAGAAAATCGATTTTAAATAAAATAAACGCGATTTTCTAGGTTTTCGACGCCTGTAAAAAAATGTGCAAAGCCGGCCTTTACAAACTAATCATACTGTTATGTCCACAAGACACGTGTCTATCATTTCTAGAACATTTTGGACATTGGTCGACTTTCTGGGATCTAGAAAATCGATTTTAAATAAAATAAACGCGATTTTCTAAGTTTTCGACGCCTGTAAAAAAATGTGCAAAGCCGGCCTTTACAAACTAATCATACTGTTATGTCCAAAAGACACGTGTCTATCATTTTTAGAACATTTTGGACATTGGTCGACTTTCTGGGATCTAGAAAATCGATTTTAAATAAAATAAACGCGATTTTCTAAGTTTTCGACGCCTGTAAAAAAATGTGCAAAGCCGGCCTTTACAAACTAATCATACTGTTATGTCCACAAGACACGTGTCTATTATTTCTAGAACATTTTGGACATTGGTCGACTTTCTGGGATCTAGAAAATCGATTTTAAATAAAATAAACGCGATTTTCTAGGTTTTCGACGCCTGTAAAAAAATGTGCAAAGCCGGCCTTTACAAACTAATCATACTGTTATGTCCACAAGACATTCTTAATTTTATAGATTCCATAAAAAAAATTATTTGTCTACATATTAATGTCAAAAATATTATTAATAAAATACGATTTTAACTCCTTGATAGTAAGAAAAAAGTAATGCACTAATCGTTTAGTTTGGACTTGTATTTCTTTCTTTTTTAACTCGTTAATTAACATACCTGTTAACCGGCGTTACCACAAAAAATTGACTATAATTTCGTCCGGTACGTTTGGCGCGAAATTTAAATCTTAAGCTAGTCGATTTTCTCGTCTGCTACTTTTTGGACACCTGTAAAAAAATGTGCAAAGCCGGCCTTTACAAACTAATCATACTGTTATGTCCACAAGACACGTGTCTATCATTTCTAGAACATTTTGGACATTGGTCGACTTTCTGGGATCTAGAAAATCGATTTTAAATAAAATAAACGCGATTTTCTAGGTTTTCGACGCCTGTAAAAAAATGTGCAAAGCCGGCCTTTACAAACTAATCATACTGTTATGTCCACAAGACACGTGTCTATTATTTCTAGAACATTTTGGACATTGGTCGACTTTCTGGGATCTAGAAAATCGATTTTAAATAAAATAAACGCGATTTTCTAGGTTTTCGACGCCTGTAAAAAAATGTGCAAAGCCGGCCTTTACAAACTAATAATACTGTTATCTCCACAAGACACGTGTCTATCATTTCTAGAACATTTTGGACATTGGTCGACTTTCTGGGATCTAGAAAATCGATTTTAAATAAAATAAACGCGATTTTCTAGGTTTTCGACGCCTGTAAAAAAATGTGCAAAGCCGGCCTTTACAAACTAATCATACTGTTATGTCCACAAGACACGTGTCTATCATTTCTAGAACATTTTGGACATTGGTCGACTTTCTGGGATCTAGAAAATCGATTTTAAATAAAATAAACGCGATTTTCTAAGTTTTCGACGCCTGTAAAAAAATGTGCAAAGCCGGCCTTTACAAACTAATCATACTGTTATGTCCACAAGACACGTGTCTATTATTTCTAGAACATTTTGGACATTGGTCGACTTTCTGGGATCTAGAAAATCGATTTTAAATAAAATAAACGCGATTTTCTAGGGTTTCGACGCCTGTAAAAAAATGTGCAAAGCCGGCCTTTACAAACTAATCATACTGTTATGTCCACAAGACACGTGTCTATTATTTCTAGAACATTTTGGACATTGGTCGACTTTCTGGGATCTAGAAAATCGATTTTAAATAAAATAAACGCGATTTTCTAGGTTTTCGACGCCTGTAAAAAAATGTGCAAAGCCGGCCTTTACAAACTAATAATACTGTTATCTCCACAAGACACGTGTCTATCATTTCTAGAACATTTTGGACATTGGTCGACTTTCTGGGATCTAGAAAATCGATTTTAAATAAAATAAACGCGATTTTCTAGGTTTTCGACGCCTGTAAAAAAATGTGCAAAGCCGGCCTTTACAAACTAATCATACTGTTATGTCCACAAGACACGTGTCTATCATTTCTAGAACATTTTGGACATTGGTCGACTTTCTGGGATCTAGAAAATCGATTTTAAATAAAATAAACGCGATTTTCTAAGTTTTCGACGCCTGTAAAAAAATGTGCAAAGCCGGCCTTTACAAACTAATCATACTGTTATGTCCAAAAGACACGTGTCTATCATTTTTAGAACATTTTGGACATTGGTCGACTTTCTGGGATCTAGAAAATCGATTTTAAATAAAATAAACGCGATTTTCTAGGGTTTCGACGCCTGTAAAAAAATGTGCAAAGCCGGCCTTTACAAACTAATCATACTGTTATGTCCACAAGACACGTGTCTATTATTTCTAGAACATTTTGGACATTGGTCGACTTTCTGGGATCTAGAAAATCGATTTTAAATAAAATAAACGCGATTTTCTAGGTTTTCGACGCCTGTAAAAAAATGTGCAAAGCCGGCCTTTACAAACTAATCATACTGTTATGTCCACAAGACATTCTTAATTTTATAGATTCCATAAAAAAAATTATTTGTCTACATATTAATGTCAAAAATATTATTAATAAAATACGATTTTAACTCCTTGATAGTAAGAAAAAAGTAATGCACTAATCGTTTAGTTTGGACTTGTATTTCTTTCTTTTTTAACTCGTTAATTAACATACCTGTTAACCGGCGTTACCACAAAAAATTGACTATAATTTCGTCCGGTACGTTTGGCGCGAAATTTAAATCTTAAGCTAGTCGATTTTCTCGTCTGCTACTTTTTGGACACCTGTAAAAAAATGTGCAAAGCCGGCCTTTACAAACTAATCATACTGTTATGTCCACAAGACACGTGTCTATTATTTCTAGAACATTTTGGACATTGGTCGACTTTCTGGGATCTAGAAAATCGATTTTAAATAAAATAAACGCGATTTTCTATGTTTTCGACGCCTGTAAAAAAATGTGCAAAGCCGGCCTTTACAAACTAATCATACTGTTATGTCCACAAGACACGTGTCTATTATTTCTAGAACATTTTGGACATTGGTCGACTTTCTGGGATCTAGAAAATCGATTTTAAATAAAATAAACGCGATTTTCTAGGTTTTCGACGCCTGTAAAAAAATGTGCAAAGCCGGCCTTTACAAACTAATCATACTGTTATGTCCACAAGACACGTGTCTATTATTTCTAGAACATTTTGGACATTGGTCGACTTTCTGGGATCTAGAAAATCGATTTTAAATAAAATAAACGCGATTTTCTAGGTTTTCGACGCCTGTAAAAAAATGTGCAAAGCCGGCCTTTACAAACTAATCATACTGTTATGTCCACAAGACACGTGTCTATTATTTCTAGAACATTTTGGACATTGGTCGACTTTCTGGGATCTAGAAAATCGATTTTAAATAAAATAAACGCGATTTTCTAGGGTTTCGACGCCTGTAAAAAAATGTGCAAAGCCGGCCTTTACAAACTAATCATACTGTTATGTCCACAAGACACGTGTCTATTATTTCTAGAACATTTTGGACATTGGTCGACTTTCTGGGATCTAGAAAATCGATTTTAAATAAAATAAACGCGATTTTTTAGGGTTTCGACGCCTGTAAAAAAATGTGCAAAGCCGGCCTTTACAAACTAATCATACTGTTATGTCCACAAGACACGTGTCTATTATTTCTAGAACATTTTGGACATTGGTCGACTTTCTGGGATCTAGAAAATCGATTTTAAATAAAATAAACGCGATTTTCTAGGTTTTCGACGCCTGTAAAAAAATGTGCAAAGCCGGCCTTTACAAACTAATAATACTGTTATCTCCACAAGACACGTGTCTATTATTTCTAGAACATTTTGGACATTGGTCGACTTTCTGGGATCTAGAAAATCGATTTTAAATAAAATAAACGCGATTTTCTAGGTTTTCGACGCCTGTAAAAAAATGTGCAAAGCCGGCCTTTACAAACTAATAATACTGTTATCTCCACAAGACACGTGTCTATTATTTCTAGAACATTTTGGACATTGGTCGACTTTCTGGGATCTAGAAAATCGATTTTAAATAAAATAAACGCGATTTTCTAGGTTTTCGACGCCTGTAAAAAAATGTGCAAAGCCGGCCTTTACAAACTAATAATACTGTTATCTCCACAAGACACGTGTCTATTATTTCTAGAACATTTTGGACATTGGTCGACTTTCTGGGATCTAGAAAATCGATTTTAAATAAAATAAACGCGATTTTCTAGGTTTTCGACGCCTGTAAAAAAATGTGCAAAGCCGGCCTTTACAAACTAATCATACTGTTATGTCCACAAGACACGTGTCTATTATTTCTAGAACATTTTGGACATTGGTCGACTTTCTGGGATCTAGAAAATCGATTTTAAATAAAATAAACGCGATTTTCTAGGTTTTCGACGCCTGTAAAAAAATGTGCAAAGCCGGCCTTTACAAACTAATCATACTGTTATGTCCACAAGACACGTGTCTATTATTTCTAGAACATTTTGGACATTGGTCGACTTTCTGGGATCTAGAAAATCGATTTTAAATAAAATAAACGCGATTTTCTAGGGTTTCGACGCCTGTAAAAAAATGTGCAAAGCCGGCCTTTACAAACTAATCATACTGTTATGTCCACAAGACACGTGTCTATTATTTCTAGAATATTTTGGACATTGGTCGACTTTCTGGGATCTAGAAAATCGATTTTAAATAAAATAAACGCGATTTTCTATGTTTTCGACGCCTGTAAAAAAATGTGCAAAGCCGGCCTTTACAAACTAATCATACTGTTATGTCCACAAGACACGTGTCTATTATTTCTAGAACATTTTGGACATTGGTCGACTTTCTGGGATCTAGAAAATCGATTTTAAATAAAATAAACGCGATTTTCTAGGTTTTCGACGCCTGTAAAAAAATGTGCAAAGCCGGCCTTTACAAACTAATAATACTGTTATCTCCACAAGACACGTGTCTATTATTTCTAGATCATTTTGGACATTGGTCGACTTTCTGGGATCTAGAAAATCGATTTTAAATAAAATAAACGCGATTTTCTAGGTTTTCGACGCCTGTAAAAAAATGTGCAAAGCCGGCCTTTACAAACTAATCATACTGTTATGTCCACAAGACATTCTTAATTTTATAGATTCCATAAAAAAAATTATTTGTCGACATATTAATGTCAAAAATATTATTAATAAAATACGATTTTAACTCCTTGATAGTAAGAAAAAAGTAATGCACTAATCGTTTAGTTTGGACTTGTATTTCTTTCTTTTTTAACTCGTTAATTAACATACCTGTTAACCGGCGTTACCACAAAAAATTGACTATAATTTCGTCCGGTACGTTTGGCGCCAAATTTAAATCTTAAGCTAGTCGATTTTCTCGTCTGCTACTTTTTGGACACCTGTAAAAAAATGTGCAAAGCCGGCCTTTACAAACTAATCATACTGTTATGTCCACAAGACACGTGTCTATTATTTCTAGAACATTTTGGACATTGGTCGACTTTCTGGGATCTAGAAAATCGATTTTAAATAAAATAAACGCGATTTTCTATGTTTTCGACGCCTGTAAAAAAATGTGCAAAGCCGGCCTTTACAAACTAATCATACTGTTATGTCCACAAGACACGTGTCTATTATTTCTAGAACATTTTGGACATTGGTCGACTTTCTGGGATCTAGAAAATCGATTTTAAATAAAATAAACGCGATTTTCTAGGTTTACGACGCCTGTAAAAAAATGTGCAAAGCCGGCCTTTACAAACTAATCATACTGTTATGTCCACAAGACACGTGTCTATTATTTCTGGAACATTTTGGACATTGGTCGACTTTCTGGGATCTAGAAAATCGATTTTAAATAAAATAAACGCGATTTTCTAGGTTTTCGACGCCTGTAAAAAAATGTGCAAAGCCGGCCTTTACAAACTAATCATACTGTTATGTCCACAAGACACGTGTCTATTATTTCTAGAACATTTTGGACATTGGTCGACTTTCTGGGATCTAGAAAATCGATTTTAAATAAAATAAACGCGATTTTCTAGGTTTTCGACGCCTGTAAAAAAATGTGCAAAGCCGGCCTTTACAAACTAATCATACTGTTATGTCCACAAGACCCGTGTCTATTATTTCTAGAACATTTTGGACATTGGTCGACTTTCTGGGATCTAGAAAATCGATTTTAAATAAAATAAACGCGATTTTCTAGGTTTTCGACGCCTGTAAAAAAATGTGCAAAGCCGGCCTTTACAAACTAATAATACTGTTATCTCCACAAGACACGTGTCTATCATTTCTAGAACATTTTGGACATTGGTCGACTTTCTGGGATCTAGAAAATCGATTTTAAATAAAATAAACGCGATTTTCTAGGTTTTCGACGCCTGTAAAAAAATGTGCAAAGCCGGCCTTTACAAACTAATCATACTGTTATGTCCACAAGACACGTGTCTATCATTTCTAGAACATTTTGGACATTGGTCGACTTTCTGGGATCTAGAAAATCGATTTTAAATAAAATAAACGCGATTTTCTAAGTTTTCGACGCCTGTAAAAAAATGTGCAAAGCCGGCCTTTACAAACTAATCATACTGTTATGTCCAAAAGACACGTGTCTATCATTTTTAGAACATTTTGGACATTGGTCGACTTTCTGGGATCTAGAAAATCGATTTTAAATAAAATAAACGCGATTTTCTAGGGTTTCGACGCCTGTAAAAAAATGTGCAAAGCCGGCCTTTACAAACTAATCATACTGTTATGTCCACAAGACACGTGTCTATTATTTCTAGAACATTTTGGACATTGGTCGACTTTCTGGGATCTAGAAAATCGATTTTAAATAAAATAAACGCGATTTTCTAGGTTTTCGACGCCTGTAAAAAAATGTGCAAAGCCGGCCTTTACAAACTAATCATACTGTTATGTCCACAAGACACGTGTCTATCATTTTTAGAACATTTTGGACATTGGCCGACTTTCTGGGATCTAGAAAATCGATAGTTAGATCGTTAGAAACATCTTTATAGAAGAGCGTTACGTAATAATTTTATACCCCTTAAGTCAGCAGAGTCGCCTCGAGACTGTTACGTAAAAACCGGATGACCCCTAAATTGTTAGATACACCCTTTATCGAAGGGCGTTACAAAATACTTGGATACCCCTTAAGTCAGCAGACCTCGCCTAGAGACTGTTACGTAATACCTGGATGACCCACTAAATTGTTAGTTACACCCTTCATCGAAGTGCGTTACGTAATACTTGGATACCCCTTAAGTCAGAAGACCTCGCCTATAGACTGTTACGTAATACCAGGATGACCCCTAAATTGTTAGATACATCCTTCATCGAAGAGCGTTACGTAATACTTGGATACCCCTTAAGTCAGCAGACCTGGCCTATGGACTGTTACGTAATACCTGGATGACCCCAAATTGTTAGATTAACCCTTTATCGAACAGTGTTACGTAATACTTGGATACCCCTTAAATAAGCAGACCTCGCCTAGAAACTATTACGTAATAGCTGGATGACCCCTGAACAGTTAGATACACCCCTTGGCGAAGAACGTTACGTAATACCTGGATACCTCTTAACTAAGCAGACCTCGCCTAGAGACTGTGACGTAATACCTGGATGACCCCTAAACGATTAGATACACCCTTCGTAGAAGAGCGTTAGGTAATTCTTGGATACCCCTTAAGTCAACAGACCTCGCCTAGAGACTGTTACGTAATACTTAGATGATCCCTTAATTGTTAGATAGACCCTTCATCGAAAGGCGTTACGTAATAATTGGATACCCCTTAAGTCAGCAGACCTCGCCTCGAGACTGTTACGTAATACCTGGAGGACCCCTTAATTGTTAGATACACCCTTTATCGAAGAGCGTTACGCAATAATTGGATACCCCTTAAGTCAGCAGACCTCGCCTCCAGACTGTTACGTTATACCTGGATGACCCCTAAATTGTTAGATACACCCTTCATCGAAGAGCGTTACGTAATACTTGGATACCCATTATGTCAGCAGACCTCGCATAGAGACTGTTACGTAATACCTGGATGACCCCTAAATTTTTAGATACACCCTTCATCGTAGAGCGTTACTTATAACTTGGATACCCCTTAAGAGCAGACTTCGCCTTGAGACTGTTACGTAATACCTGGATGACCCCTAAATTGTTAGATACACCCTTTATCGAATAGCGTTACGTAATAATTGTATACCAGGATGACCCCTAAATTGTTAGATACACCCTTCATCGAAGAGCGTTACGTAATACTTGGAAACCCCTTATGTCAGCAGACCTCGCCTAGAGACTGTTACGTAATACCTGAATGACCCCCTAAATTGTTATATACACCTTTTTCGAAGATCGTTAGGTAATAATTGGATACCCCTTAAGGCAGCAGACCTCGTCTAGAGACTGCTACGTAATACCTGGATGATCCCCTAAACTGTTAGATTCACACTTCATCGAAGAGCGTTACGTAATACTTGAATACCCCTTAAGTCAGCAGACCTCGCCTATAGACTGTTACGTAATACCAGGATGACCCCTAAATTGTTAGATACCTCCTTCATCGAAGAGAGTTACGTAATAATTGGATACCCCTTAAGTCAGCAGACCTCGCCTCTAGACTGTTACGTAATACCTGGATGACCCCTAAATTGTTAGATACACCCTTTATCGAAGAGCGTTGCGTAATAATTGGATACCCCTTAAGTCAGCAGACCTCGCCTAGAGACTGTTACGTAATACTAAGATGACCCCTAAATTTTTAGATAAATCCTTCATCGAAGAGCGTTACCTAATAATTGGATACCCCTTAAGTCAGCAGACCTCGCCTCAAGACTGTTACGTAATACCTGGATGACCCCTAAATTGTTAGATACACCCTTCATCGAAGAGCGTTACGTAATACTTGGAAACCCCTTATGCCAGCAGACCTCGCCTAGAGACTGTTACGTAATACCTGGATGATCCCCTAAACTGTTAGATACACCCTTCATCGAAGAGCCTTACGTAATACTTGGATACCCCTTAAGTCAGCAGACCTCGCCTTTAGACTGTTACGTAATACCAGGATGACCCCTAAATTGTTAGATACCTCCTTCATCGAAGAGCGTTACGTAATAATTGGATACCCCTTAAGTCAACAACCTCGCCTCGAGACGGTTACGTAATACCTGGATGACCCCTAAATTGTTAGACACACCCTTCATCGAAGAGCGTTACATAATACTTGGTTACCCCTTATGTCAGCAGACCTCGCCTAGATACTGTTACGTAATAACTGGATGACCCCCTAAACTGTTAGATACACCCCCCATCGAAGAGCGTTACATAATACTTGGATACCCCTTAAGTCAGCAGACCTCGCCTCGAGACGGTTACGTAATACCTGGATGACCCCTAAATTGTTAGACACACCCTTCATCGAAGAGCGTTACATAATACTTGGATACCTCTTATGTCAGCAGACCTCGCCTAGATACTGTTACGTAATAACTGGATGACCCCCTAAATTGTTAGATACACCCTTCATCGAAGAGCGTTACGTAATACCAGGATGACCCCTAAATTATTAGATACACCCTTCATCGAAGAGCGTTACGTAATACTTGGATACCCCTTAAGTCGGCAGACCTCGCCTAGACACTGTTACGTAATACCAGGATGACCCCTAAATTGTTAGATACACCCTTCATCGAAGAGCGTTACGTAATACCAGGATGACCCCTAAATTATTAGATACACCCTTCATCGAAGAGCGTTACGTAATACTTGGATACCCCTTAAGTCGGCAGACCTCGCCTAGACACTGTTACGTAATACCAGGATGACCCCTAAATTGTTAGATACATCCTTTATCGAAGAACGTTACGTAATACTTGGATACCCCGTAACTCAGCGGTCCGGCCGATCTAGTCACGTTGGCAACAAACCGGCCAACAACAAGTTTCGGACGGTCCAGTATCAGTCGTTCTCGAGTTTAAAACATAGCAACAAAATTTCGGCCGACCGGCCGATCTAGTCACGTTGGCAACAAACCGGCCAACAACAAGTTTCGGACGGTCCAGTATCAGTCGTTCTCGAGTTTAAAACATAGCAACAAAATTTCGGCCGACCGGCCGATCTAGTCACGTTGGCAACAAACCGGCCAACAACAAATTTGGGACCGACCAAAACGTTGTTGTTAACTTTTGTTGCTAACGTGACTAGTCGGCCGGTCGGCCGAACTAGTCACGTTAGCAACAAACCGGCCAACAACAAATTTCGGACCGGCCAAAACTTTGTTGCCAACTTTTGTTGCTAACGTGACTAGTCGGCCGGACCGGCCGAAATTTTGTTGCTGGCCTGTTTGTTGCTAAGATGACTCCGGTACCTATTGCGGGACCCCTCGGAATTTGATGAAACTTTTTGCAACTTAGAGGGCATTCCTGAGGTGGTCCCGTTTCAATTTTACTCTCGTATAATGTCGGTTAAGCCGGATAATTAAGATAAATTTAATAATTTTAACGCAATTTCACTTAAAAACGGCTTAATTTGGTTCTACTACCAACCAAATTTTTAGAGAAATATCGGATAACTCGGATCCGGATAACTTGATTAAGGGATCACTCAAATATTACGACACACTGAAAATCTTTTAAATGCCGTTAAACTTGATTCTCTGGAACCGAATTCTATGTCTCTAAAAAGTAAAAAATAAAAAATACTTAAGTCGGTGCCAATTTCACAGCAAACAATAATATAATAATAAAAAAATAACTGTTAGTAATTAATTTAGGGAATAGTGAAATTGGCACTGACTTAAGTATTTTTTATTTTTTACTTTTTAGAGACACAGAAGTCGGTTCATCTTTTTTTGCGAAAAGTTTTTATTATTCGATTGATTCTAAAAGCGACAATTTTTGTTCATGTTTTACGGGCGAAAAGTTGAACTTTTTGGTTTTTTTCGCCCGCTAACTAAAACTTGTTATTTTTAAGCTTTTTAAAAGTAGATGCTTTACCTTTACTGTAATATTTATAAAGAAATATGACCTTTAGGTCACTTTTGGTATTGAACTAACTGTTCTTTTTGACCAGATACAGTTATTATAATCATTTCATACAAAATAAAAATTTCGTCTATAACATAACCTCAAAATATATGTTAACTGATTAATCTGTATTCATCCACTAAAATAAATTAAAAACACAAAATTGCAATTGTAAAATCAATTTCAATATTTATAATATTCATAGAACGGTTCAGAATTATTACTATTTTCATAACAGACACATTTTAACAGAAATTAATCAGAAAGCTATAGCTTTTTTAATTTGAAAATGAAACCGCACTCAAAAGAAACGATTCAATTGTTTTTTTAGCGATTTGATTGGACAGCAATTTTTCATGGATAACTAGATAAGTAATAAGACAGTAAAAAGAAATATTTTTTGCACTTTAAAATTAAGTATATTTTAATAATTTATTATAATTAGTAACAATCGAATAAAAAATATTGTATAATACACGGGCAAAAAGTTAAATTTCGATTTCGTAGGTTTATTACCCTCGGGTCGGCCCCATCGTCCGGCCCTCGGCTTCTAAAAACCTCAATCGAAAAATTTAACTTTTTGCCCTTGTATTATAAATAACTATTTTGCCCTGATATAAAAGTAAATTTTTCCTGCTAATTTAAGGGCGTAGAATCTAAATCTGACTTAAGAAAAATTCAAGTATCTCACATTTTTGAGATATAAGGGAACGTTCAACGCTCCTAGGGGGGGGGGTCATTTTGGAGTGTTACGCTCATGTTATTCGTATAGGAAAATAGCGTTACAGGGGGGGGGGGGGTGGGGGTCCAAAATGATCAAAATTTGCGTTACGTAATACTTGAACGTTCCCTAAGTCCAGAAAATAATGACGTTTTTTTTCAAAATCTTAATAAAAAACAGCGGGATTAAATCCGATTTTTAAAATTTTAGGGTATATAAAAAAAACAAGAAATTTAAAAATCAATATGCAAAGGACCTACTCGCACAGTAAGTACGCAAAAAAAAATAAAAAGCTTAAAATGGCGATTTCTCCCGTTAGATACATACACTCCCACTTCCACCCAACCAAACAAATTCTGTATTTGTTCTTTGTTGAACAAATACAATATTTACTTGGCCGGGCGAAAACTGTAACTATAAGATTTTTATTAAAGAAATTACTGGCGCCATCTAAATTTTAGTAAATTATCTTTTTCTACAGATTCACATTAGCTATGTTCGTTCGTGCCGACATTGCTACACTTTCCGGCCAACCAAATAAATACTGTATTTGTTGTGTGAAAAACATATACAGTATTTATTTGGTTGGCTGGAAAGTGTAGCACAAATGAGATAGAGATAGGGTAGACGTCTTTTGTTTCATAATTCTAGTTGTAGAGAGCTCCATTGAAGTGCAAAGTTTATAAACTTTAAATTTACTTACTCTTGTGGATATTAAAGGTTAAATGTGTATTATTTGCCTTTTTCAGAAAGCTTTTCTTTCTAAATAACTCTGGTACTGGTACTCACCTGAAACAAAAGAAAACGAACATTATTACATTGCAATAAGTTACGATGTTTCGAAATTTACAAGGCGATATGGATTTACTTATCAAATTACCTGGAATTTCCAACGAACTAATAACTCTTCTCTCTAGAATAGGCATTTCATTTGTAAAAACTGACAAAAACGTAGCCAACATATACATTTGTCTGTCTTACTCGCACAGCTTTGTTCTAACAGAGACAACAATAACAGTTACTGGTAACTGTTATTGTTCAGGCCTGAATATACCTACTATTTGTTTACAAACAAATCGAGATGTTGGCGATACTTTATATTAACGAAATGCGTATTTTAGAGAGAAGAGTTGTTAGTTCGTTGCTAATAACTCTTCTCTCTAGAATATGCATTTCATTTGTAAAAACTGACAAAAACGTAGCCAACATATACATTTGTCTGTCTTACTCGCACAGCTTTGTTCTAACAGAGACAACAATAACAGTTACTGGTAACTGTTATGGTTCAGACCTGAATATACCTACTATTTGTTTACAAACAAATCGAGATGTTGGCGATACTTTATATTAACGGTATGCGTATTTTAGAGAGAAGAGTTGTTAGTTCGTTGCTAATAACTCTTCTCTCTAGAATATGCATTTCATTCGTTAAAACTGATAAAAACGTAGCCAACATATACATTTGTCTGTCTTACTCGCGCAGCTTTGTTCTAACAGAGACAACAATAACAGTTACTGGTAACTGTTATTGTTCAGGCCTGAATATACCTACTATTTGTTTACAAACAAACCGAGATGTTGGCGACACTTTATATTAACGGTATGCGTATTCTAGGGAGAAGAGTTATTAGTTCGTTGGGGATTTCTTAATGTTTAAAGGGACTTCATAAGATTTCATAACGTTTTTGAAATTTTCATATAAAAATTCATAAGATTTCGTTTTGGTATGTGTATTAAAACCGGTTTTTATTGGATTTTTTTTAATAGCCAACGGAAAAACTCACGATTTTCGGGTAGTCCATAATGGTGGATCACCGAACATGATCTAAATTTGTCTAGCTTAAAACGTTTGCGAGTGATTTTCTTTTCTCGGAATATCTGTTTCCCATTTTTTATAGAGACAAGAAAAATGAAGAGTAGCAATTTATTAGTTTTATATATAATCAGTATTCGGCGTAAACTCAGTTATGACTCATCAACGTTGAAAATAAACACAGAAACATAGGCTTACGGAATAATTTTGCCGAGTTATGAGGGAAATTTTTATAAATAAAAGTCACTAAATTGAAACATTTGACGACTAATTTGTTACCCACAACAATATTAACTATACATATTAACTATACATACGTATATATATATCGGTGTTTTTAAAAGAAAAAAACGACATTCGATTTTTATCTTTTAAGAATACGAAAGTTTTTAATTTTTATTTGTCGATAACTTTTTTCCCACCTTACTTGTTTAAATGGAATCATTAAAAAAAAATTAAGATAAAAATAAATAAAAATGTAAATATTTAAAACCTCGCCTCAACGCTAGAGTCGACGCGGCGCCTATGCGAGTACTGGAAATTCGCCGACTACTGTATATAATATATAACATTACATTACATGTTTGTTTAACCTCGTACTATTCTACTTAATTAAGTATCCCCTAAGTCCAGGACTTGTGTGGGATAGTAGTAAAGGGAACCACCGGCTTATACTGAATTTCGAACCAGTTTTTATAGGGAGTGTCCGCTTCACTTTCAATTATTAATTAACTGAAAAAGGCAAATCGGCGCCAGTGAGAATCGAACTCACGCTAGTTGGCTAGTAGACTTGTAATGTACAGACGCGGTAGATCACCAAACCAATTCTCCCATTAAAAAAAAATATAGAAATATAGTTAACTACCAGTCTGGAAACAGTATATTACATAACTAGTGTCGAAAGTGACATTTCACGCGAGTGGGAACGTTTACGAACGAGCCGCTAGGCGAGTGAGAAAACCCCACGAGTGTATGAAATACACTTTCCAACGAGTTATGTACACTATTTTTCCTACGATCCCGAAAAAATATGAAGTTTCTTATTTTAAAATTTTCTAATTTTTATTAATTTTTATGTATATGTATGTCAAACAGGAAATATGATTTTCATTTAGCTTTATTTTTCTTGGTTTTATATGTAATACAATACACAGCTGTTTAATGGGTTGTCTATTCCTAAATAAATGCAAACTTGAGTTTACTTACTAAATTAGATTCCTGTGGTTATGCTGCCATATAAGACAGTAAAATTGTACTGTTTTACATTTCATAAGGAAAATACTGTGTATTTTGATGTTTTTTATGTAATGTAAGGTAACTAAATAAAAAATTAAGTAATTTTAATAAGATCTAGACTAGACAGTAATGGTCAAAATAGTAACGTTATAACCATAGTTTCTATTTTTAACATGAAAACAGAAATATTTGGATTAAAACACTTAAAAGATATAAGAGACTGTGGTGAGAGGTGGAAAATGGTTTTTAAAACAAGGTGAATAAAATTCGTACAATCTACGAGGTAAATATCTAAATAAAATTAGGCAAACCTCCATACATAAATATCACACGAGTGTGATATAAAAATATCAAACTAGTGCGATATGTGGCGTTTTCAAAGAACAAAAGAGTGTGCTAAATGCCATTTTCATAGAGGAACGTAGGAAAAATAACTGGGTATATTTCAAATTTAAATATTTGATATACATAAATAATACATGTGTAGGTTTAGTAGTTTTGTTGATCTCTGGCTGGCGACCGAGCCGTTGGCAAGTAATGCATGTAAAAAACATGTTGTGAAGATATGTGATCCTTCGAACTCTTTAGTATACTCTTTGCTTTATCCAAGTCATAGAAGCACTCTTTGACTTTGATGACAGCCATACTTCAAACTTGTTTGTTTATTATGTAAACAGGTGGTTGACTCGAGATTCTGTGCAAAAACCTTGTGTGAAATTGATTAAAAGTGATTGAAGAAGAATATATTGTTTATACACCTACAAATCTCTCCGAAATTGCAAATGCTACATTAGACAAGTTACCATCGAAATCGCGAAAAGTGTACGATTTAGCCTAAGAAAAAAATTTAAAAAATAAATACTACAAATTATATATTTTTAAAAGTTTGCAATCGCACAGTGAGAACTAAACAGTCACAACTCAAAAAACACAACTTTCGGAAAATCTCGAAAATAAAAACATTGTAGCACTGTAGCAAAACTAGCCATTTATGGCAAATTCCTCTTTCTATCGATAGATGGTAATACCATCATGGTATAGTTTTAAGTCCTTTAAGCACAAAATCTCAAAATTGAAAAATGTTGGGTTGTGACGGTTTACTTCTCACTGTGCGATATAATGTACTCGAATATTAGTTATTTTCTTGCGCAGTGAGTAGTTAGCGGAGTGCCGGAGCTCTCTTATGGCAAAAAAAGTTATCTCTGGTAAACCCAAAGAACTTTTACCTCAAGAAGTAATTTCAGACCAATGTTTATGAAGGTGTCATCTTTTTGTTTGTTTATTTACTAACAGAAACGCGATACAGATTTGTGGTGTAAAATGTAGATGTCGCTAGTCGACTTTCAGGCTACCTAGTAGCGATGTTGCGTAGTTTCCACCTTATCATTAATTCAAATCATTATACTTAAATTAAAAATGTAAAAAACTTTATTGTGTATACTATAATTATGTTTAATAATATAGTATATTTAAATCTATTAAAATTAAACTACTAGTTCATATAAAACTCATACAGAACTAATGTTTCTTAAAATTTACAATAAAATATCCAAAGTATATGTTTCCAATCGGCAACACGTACCCCTGTCAGTCATTTTACGACATTAGACTGTGAGTTTACACATTCTTTCTCTCTCTTTACGCGTACTAAGTGTAAACAATAGTCACTCCCCACCAGCCCCGCACCGTAGTTGGTTCACGCTTCAAACAAAGCATACGGTAGATTTCATCATGTTCCTTCTTGAGGTAAAAGTTCTTTGGGTAAACCTATTATGCTCTTCCTCCTGCACTCCTGTGAAGAGCGTGACAAACGGTGTGATCGACCGTTCTGGCCATCGCGCACGGCGTAACTCGTTTGCTGCCCTAGAACTTCAGCGACCGAGAGGCGCGAAGACAGATAGCCGGCTCATTCTTCTTCATTTAAATATACAAACTAGTCTTTGATTTCCCTTTAAGACAATTTTTTTTTGTAATTTTTATTTTTTTTCCAAATTTTCATAAATTTTATTTTTGATTTTTTTTTTCGATTTTTTATTTTTTTACGAGGGGTGAATGGAAAGTCTGTGCACAAATTTTTATTAAAAGTCTTTGAAAAATATCAAAAATCTTAGGACAACTCTAGAAAATCACGGTAATTTTTAATAAGATTTCGAAGATTTGGCGAAAATCTCAAAACTTATATTGAAAAGCTCAAATATCAGAGATTTTAAGTCGGAAATCTCGAAGGTCATACTAAATAATACGAACCAAACCAGCAAACTACTAAACCAAACCAAACCATTGTTAACGTAAACCAACGCCCCTATTAAAAAAATCAAACAGAAGTTCCTGAGTATTTTAACAATCTTTTGCTATATATTCTAACAAAAAAAACTGGATTTTCCGCACATAATTATATTCAAGACAGTAAATTTTAGTAATAAACCAGAAATCAGTGCAAAAATATAGTTCATCTTTGTGGACCTGATGCGCACCGTAACCCCACTTAAATTAAACTATTTCATAAAACTACAACTGCCTAAACGGAAGCCACTTTTGACATCCGTCAAAACAAAAATAAGCAAACCAGTGCGCATGTGCTAGATTTTTCTCATTACTGCGGTGAGCGAATCGCGAGAGGAACACAAATTAGACCTTTTTAAAAGTTTCATAAAATCGCTCACGAAGCCGTTTTTAAATAAAGTCATTCTTCTTCTTCTTCAAGATTTCGCAATACGGAGTTTTTTCTATGCAACACCCTATAGCATAGGACAAAATAAACGGTCGTCTTATTTTGGACATTCGTTTTTAAAAACTATGAATTTAAAAAAAAATCGTATACACGTCGCATATTTGACGCAAAAAATTTAAATTTTAGAATATTTTTTAAAAACTTTAAAAATATTCAACGCTAAAAAATGTCTAATTTAAAAATGGTCTTAAAGTTTTAACTTTCGCAAGCCCCCTGTAAAAGTCCGGCCTTTGATAATAATATAACCAAATATATCTATAAATAAAGCCACTTAAAACCTCTTAAAGAATCAACTCAATCTCAATTTTAAAAACCGATTAAATAACAATAAGCCAAGTATCCACAAACACGCTTTAAGGTTTCGCCGCTCCGCGCAACCATAAATTAAGACGGGATTATTTCACTATACTTGCTTAAGTGTTCTACTGTTTGTTTTTGGTAACCTCTATACATAATTTCGTAGATACATGTATGTATTACATGTACATTATCAATTAAAAAAAAACCGCCGCTAAAAATTTTGTTAGTTTCTTCTTGTAAGAATACTCTCTCCTACACTCAGAAAATTTCGTTGTATTTTTAATACTGAATGTTATATGTTAATACACACGGAAAGAAATTAGTGGGCTCTGCGCTATACATTATAAGATATTTGGTAACAGTGGCAAATTATAGTGATTTAAGCTATAGATTATAAGGGACACAATAACTAATAATGTTAAAAATAAATTGGAAACGATTATATATATTACAGACACGATTATATTTATTACAGGCACTATTATAAATTTACAGAAATTTTATTATATTATAAAAATTATTAGCACGGACAATAATTAAATCTATTTAAGCTATAAATGCCATACTATTTGTTATATTTTATTATTCACTAAACAATTAAAGTATTTCATATAAATTTTTACACTGACTGCCATAATTGTAAGAGAAAGCCTTGTATTTATATAATAAGCGATTATAATTTGCTTGGTATGTGTGTTATAGCGCTCCTAGCTATAACTTTTTTTTTCCGTGCATATCTTTTATTTATATTGCCACCATTGGTATTTAATACTTTACTTGTGATATTAAATACTGCAATGTGTGTATTGTATATAAAATGTTGTAATACTAACATAGAGACCGTGCGGGTACATTTGAATCCCCACGCAACATGTATAAATACTAGCATGTTATAGTAAAAATTACTGTAACATTTGGTAAAGCATATCACACTTATAGTATGGTATACTTTGAGTTGTTGTTAAGTTGTATTACTCATCTAGTTTAAAGTATGTTACAGTATTTTGAAAAACGAAAAAATATTGAAAAAAAAAATTAAAAAAAAAGTTTTGAAAAAAACTTTAAAAAAAATTAAAAAATTTAATTTTTTTTATTTTAGAATTGATCCTTAAAATAAAAGTAATTTTTCCTGAAAAAATTACGTTAATCGGAATTTTCGTTCAGATTGTTTTGATTTTTTCTAAAGTTTAACCCCCCATAACTTTTTTGTTTTTGGGGGGATTACTTTCAAAAATAATAGGGTTCTTCCCCTCGTAGAACCTGATTTTTTCTGAAGAGTTTAAGTATATCGGATTATTCGTTCTTGAGTTATCGTCTTCACAAAAATAGTGACGTCGGACGGACGGATATTTAAAAAAAAACTAGATGAAACGTTGCAAGCACCCTGTCAAAACATCGGCACTATTGTACACTAGAGCCATCTAGTTTGCAAATTTCAAACTAGGTGTTTTGTTTGATTTTAAATTCTGTATCTTTAAAACATTATATTCTAGCAAAAAACTGTATATAACATTTTTTATAGGGCTTAAAAAGAGCTTTTATTTGAAATATAATTTTTTGAAATCGGGTTATAAATATGTGAGATATGCTAAAAAACCTTTTACTGCTTTAAACGCCAATATCTCGAAAACAATGCGTTTTAGTAAAACGTTGTTTATAACATTTTTTGACCAATTTAAAATTATCTTTTATATAAGTGCTAAATTAACCAAATACAATAATAATTGCCTTAATTATAAACAAAAAACGCTAAAAATAGGAGTTTACCCTATTTTTACCCCCTTACCCCAAATCGTTTACCCCCAAAATCTAATCAGCTCTTCGGAATACGATAAGAAATAATATGCAAAAAACCGCAAGTCGATATCTCATGTAGAAATGGAGTACAGCCGGGAGAAAATAATAAAATAAAAATAGTCACCAGCTCTCCAACTAATATGTACTTTCCAATGGTAAATGACCGTGGAATAACATAAATAATAATTTAATTCGACAATTATGTATTATTATTAATTAAAAATTAATTATAATTATTAATAAAATTATTAACATCATACTAAAACCCGTATTTGGTTATAGGTAAGACATAAATTTTAATTAAATATGTTTGTTTAAGTACATAGTATTCAAGTATTACGTAACGCAAAATTTGGCCATTTTGTTAAAAACGTGATCCAATAAACATTTTACAAGTTTATAATTTTTTAAGTGTTACGTAACATTTTTACTGACACCCCCCCCCTCTAGAACGCGGCGTAACGTTTTCGTTCAAAAAAGGTCCCGTACCTCAAAACCTAAAAACCGAAACATGATAGGATCATTTATCTCAAAAAAAGTCATCTGTAACAGCTATTTATAGGGTAATACTATTAAATGGTTCACCCCCCGTTTGGGACGTAGCGAAGAAGACTTTGTGGGGGGGGGAGAAGGTCAAAAATTACAACTTTTGTATTTTGAATCCATAAAATATACAACTTTTGTTGGATACATGAAATAGACAACTTATCAACATGGGCGGGGGTCTCCCCCCCTAGCTACGACCCTGCCCCCGTAACTTTTGAGCGGGATCAGATATAAACAAGTTTGGAATGTGTGTAACACACAACAAAAACTATAATATTTATATATTCATAGCTTAAAAATTATTTTGACTTATAAACTGAAAAAAGTTAGTAGTTATCTTAATTTTTTTTACTATTGACCCTCGTCATCGATGACTCGTCAATAAACAATTCTTAGTCAATATTAAATGAGAATAATAATTTTTTCTCTACTAGTAGGAGTAAATTTTATAAACAATTGATATCTGTCACTTTAGATGTTTCAGTTCTTTGTGCAATTTTTACTAATTAAACCCCAGAAAATAGATTTAAATAACTTTTTATTCATTAAATATAATAATTTCTTGTTGTTCTTGTTCTATAAATGTATGTTATATTTTTTTCTTGTTTTATTAGAACAGAAAATAATTAAGAATAAAGTTTTTTTTTTTTGCCAACGTTTCGGTCTTTATTGTAAATTTCAAATTATTTTTTCCTTCAATGTCATCAATTTATATTTTTTACTCGTTATTTTTTATATAACTTTACAATATTTATTTAACAAGCCCTGAAGATGGCCTTACAATAAAGACCGAAACGTTGGCAAAAAAAATACTTTATTCTTAATTATTTTCTGTTCTAATAAAACAAGAAAAAAATATAACATTAATTATAATTAATTATAATTATTACCAATTAATACAATCAATAATTAGCTAATTATAGAAAGCTATATTATGGAAAAAAAAACTGAATTTTTAAACGTCAGTTCAAAGTATTTATTTGAGCAAATGTCATTGATCAAGGCTACTTGATTTTTATGAAAATTTCAAGAAATATCATTTCTGTTAATAATTAATGTTCTTTTTTGAATAAAAACAGTTAAATAGTGCTAGTAGTGAAAAAACTAATATACAGCCTGTTCCAGAACTCGCGTACCGAAATTTGAGGGTATATTAAAAACCCTCTGGAAAATATGAAAAAAATTTAAAAAAAATCCATCTTCAATACTAATTAAAAAGGAAGCTATTTAATCTGACCAATCCTGTTGCTGATGTTAAATTACCTACAAATTAGTTTTTCCCTACTTATTAGTAACTATGGTTGCATTTTAATGGTTGACTCGTGTATTGTTTAAGACTTTCAACTTTAGAATCTTTTTAGGTTATTATATTTTGACAAAACCGACAGAGGCTATCAAATATTCTATTTTTATAGGGTCACTCCATCCGGCGGTGGTTTTATGATACCCGTCTTAGACGGCAGCAACAAACTGCCGCTGCAACTCCATTCAGCGCGCTGAATGTAGTGTTTTTTTTTATTAGAAACTCAGATCTTTTAATTGATTTACTGGCTATAAATTCTTAATACAAATTAATAAAATAAAAATACAATAACTGAATTCCTTGAATTAAAAAAACCATCTCTTTGAAACCCAGACTCATCCGTAAAAAGAATGCTTTTTACAAAGTTTTCATTTTCTTGATGTTTCTGCAACAGCCATGTGCAAAATTCGACTCGTAAAGGATAGTCCTCTGGTGTCAAGCATTGTACTCGAGTGTAATGAAAGGGATGCATTTTTTCATCTTTTAGAATTCGTTGAACAGAGGTCTTAGACATATCAAGATTTCTAGCCACGATACTAAGCCTTGTTTCAGGTTCTTCTTCAAAAGCCTGAATGACAGCTTCTTCATTATCAACAGTTCTTGCAGTTCGCGGAGCGCCTCCAATCTCTTTTTTGTTTGAAGTTAAATTTCCAGAATTTCTTGCCCTTTGAACCAATCTTAAAATAACATTTCTGCTAGGATGTTCTCCATTGGGAAAACGAATAGAATATACTACAGATGTAGCTGAAGCACTCCGGCCACACTCGCCATATAAAATTAGCATTTCGCAATACTCTTCTGAAGTAAACATCATGAAAGTTTTGATATTTTTTTATGACATTAATAAATATTTATGTCACATTAATCACCATGTCAACCTGCAGAATATGTACCTGCAATAATTAAATTTGCTTCCATAGCTACAAATTCCACCTTTAATGGTAATTTATAATCAGCAACAGTATTGGTCCACTTAAAGCGTTCTTATTTTTGAATTGAACGAAGATGGATTTTTTTTGAAATTTTTTTCATATTTTCCAGAGGGTTTTTAATATACCCTCAAATTTCGGTACGCGAGTTCTGGAACAGGCTGTATAAACCACGGTAGAGAAGACTATTATAGCCTCGCACTCTTAAATCCCTTGCTGCTACGCAGCTCGGGATTTAATACGCACGGCTATAAAAAATGTCTTCTCACACGCATTTTGCGTGTTCTTATAGGCCCATAAAAGGTCTCTACTTTTTTTTTCTGTTGGGTTGGCTATGTACAAAACCCTATCTCTTGACGTTTTGCGTGCAAATGTCAATGTCGATTTAAAGTTTAATTTTTTACAAAATTTTGTGTTTGGGTTATTTTTTACCGTGTTAAAATTGTGGACTGGTTAATTGTAGTGAAAAAAGAAGAGATGGCAGTAAAATATATCAAAATATCATTTGTTCTTAGACTTTTAAACATAGTGTAAACTTAATGCCAATCCAAAACAAAAATCCCTAAATCAGTCATCAATTTAAATGTAAGTTTTTTAAATTTTAGAGCAAAATAGAAAAAATTCTATAAAGCACTCTTTTCATAACACGTTTTTAGAGCACTAGTACTTTGTACTAGTGCGCTAAAAACGTATTTTATGAAACTAGTACTTTAATATACTATTTTATTTTAGTAGAGAAAATAATTATTAGAAATTTCGCACAAGACTAAAATTCGTTCGGTGCCGTATTCCCTCGATACTTTGTTCCCATGGAGAACAGCCAGCTAAACATTTTTAAAGGGGAACTGCTGTTCCGACTAAATCAATCCTGGATACGGAAAAATGCGGTTTTACCCTGTTTTGACCAACTTACCTCACTTCAATTTTCACAAAAATTAGTACTAATATCAAACTCTACGTTTTTGTGTCAAATAGTTTTTAAAATACATATTTAGAAAAATGCACACAAAATTGTGGGTTTACCCCATTTTGACCAAGACCCCACTTTGATTTTCACGAAAATTGTTATAAAAGTTCCTTTTACTAATAACAAAATGTGTTGCAAGTTTGGATTTTGTGCGTCAAATAGTTTTTAAGTTGTTTAGAAAAACGTACATAAAATTGCGGCTTTACCCCCATTTTGACCAAAATACCCCACTTTTATGTTCACGAAAATTGGTAGGAAAATTCCAAAATTTTTTGTGTCAAATATTTATTTAGAAAATACAAAAAATTGCGGTTTTACTGCATTTTGACCAAATTATCCCCACTTTAATTTTCAAGAAAATTGGTACGAATGTCGTCTTCACCCTGTTAAAAATGACGGGTCTGGGTATAAATGGTGCACAAACCGGACTTTTTGATGAAATTCACCCGCTTAAGTAGGGTTTGTGAACCATTTATACCCGCCCTGACCCGTCATTTTCGGTAGGGCAGTGATATCAAAGTTTGTACCAAAACTGAAGTTTCTGTGTCGAATAGTTTTTACGTTATTTAAAAAAAACGTACACGAGATTGCGGTTTTACCAAATTTTAACCAAACCACCCCACTTTTATTTTCACGAATATTAGTAGAAATGTCACTTTTAGTGATATCAACATGTGAACCAAAATTAAGGTTTCTGTGCCGAATAGTCTTTACGTTGTCCAGAAAAACGTACACGAAATTGCAGTTTTACCGTATTTTGACCAAGTTACCCAAATTTATTTTCACAAAAATTGGAGGAAATGTAACTTTCAGTGATACAGTTAATTTCAACAAAACTGGAAAAGTGGGGTTATAAAAAAAATTACATTGTGAACTATCTTTCATTTGACAAATATTTGTTTTTATAAAACATTTTACTATTCCTTAAAACGACTTTTGTTTGATTAACGCAGTCGTCCCTCCGAAGTGACTGATCGATTTCGTGCTTTTTAGCACTCTTCAGAGCCACATATCGGTAGTAGGGACAACTACGAAAATCAAATCCTTTCCATATATCTCTATATAGAGTTTAAAAATCGTTGTAAGGAAAAGCAAAAACAGCTAGCGACATCTACTGCTAAAAGCAGAGACTGGATAAACCTATCGACAGTCCAAAAAAGG